>SKCR01011851.1:0-53417 GCA_019454045.1 Zanthoxylum bungeanum | reverse complement strand
ATGGAGTTCATCAATGGCCGATTTTGGAGGAGCCAAACCAGAACAAAAACGTGCAGTCCCTGCAGTTCCAGGAGGCCACTGCCGCGAGTTTTTTGAAGCTAGAAGGCTCTTGTTCTTCTTCGCAACAAAACCGATCTATGTGAGTAATGTTTCCGCCTTATTCCTTTGATGTATTCATGCGTTTTTTATGCTTGATTTCATATTCTTGGGACCTATATTAGAACTCAACACCCGGGACTACACCCCAAAACTGATGCTGATGTGGGCCTCGACCCTAGGACTCATCCCCAAACTGATACTGATGTGGGCCTCGGCCCAGACTGATACTGATGTGGGCCTCGCCCCCAAACTGATACTGATGTGGGCTCGCCCCCAAACCGATAGTGATATGAGCATCGCCCCCAAACTGATACTGACGTGGGCTCGCCCCCAAACCGATACTAATATGGGCCTCGCCCCCAAACTGATACTGATGTGGTCTCGCACCTTAA
Source organism: Zanthoxylum bungeanum (assembly GCA_019454045.1). Lineage (NCBI taxonomy): Eukaryota > Viridiplantae > Streptophyta > Magnoliopsida > Sapindales > Rutaceae > Zanthoxylum > Zanthoxylum bungeanum. Next base: position 52,926 of record SKCR01011851.1, on the reverse strand, counting down.
CCGATACTGATATGGGCCTCGCCCCCAAACTGATATGGATGTGGGCCTCGCCGCTAAACTGATGGTGATGTGGGCCTCACCCCCGGGACTCATCCCCAAAACTGATGTGATGTGGGTGACCGGCGTAAACACACACGTATAACGCAAGCATACTTATCGTTCAAGTAGTATAAAAATATCGATCCCACGAGGACTTAATTCCTACTGTTGTTATTAATTATGAAATTTATTTATTTACAGATATCTAATTGAGGGAGAAGAGAATGATTGCTTGATTGATTTGGTTGATTGTAGATTTGCTAAATAAATAAATAAATAAAAAGACAAAAGAAAATACTAAGGAAAATAACAAAGACACAAAGATCTAGGGTTGTGAATCATTCTAATATCTTTTAAAATATGAAGTGATTATTTTATGTTTGTGTAATAAATCAGTTTACTAACCTGGAATACGAAATTATGCAAAAGCCTCTGTCGATGGTCAGACGCAAATACCCAGTTTAACCCAATTGAACCATATGTCTTTGTCAACCAAATTATCTGGATTCATTAAGTTTAAGTTCCAATTAGGCTGGCTACCCCCGCCCGACAGGTATATGTCTATCCTGTAAGGAAATCTATTAAAGGGTTATCTATCCTCAAGGAAGATCTTGGGCTATTAAGTCTAAGGCTGAAACCTAAAATCCCTATGTCTAGTTCATTTTAGATTTACCATATCAATCTTATTGGTGATCAGGCAACAAGAAGCATTAAGCTTAAGACTTAATAAGTAAACCTTTAAATTATCCAAACTATAAAATAACCCTTATAAACCGGTAATATTAGAATTCATCACAACCCCAGATAACTAACACATAACTAGGGCTAGTAAGAACTTAAAAGTAAAAGACATAAAGTAAAAATGTTGAAAAGTAAAAGACATAAAGTAAAAGCTGAAAAGTAAAATAAAATAAAATACTAAGGTAAAATGATCAACTTTTACTATTTACTATTTAGATATCTCCCTTAATATAATATATTAACTTGTGATTATTTTTCCAACCAGCCATATAGGCGGTAACCTGATTAAGTCAAATTAAGTCCAACCAGCCATAAAGGCGGAACCAAAATAAACCTGCCATATAGGCGGTAAGAAAATTAATTACCAACCGACCAATCTGGCGGTATCCTTTTTTAGTCAGGTTTAAACCAGATTAAAATGATTTACCAACCGACCAATCTGGCGGTATCATTTTTAAGTCAATATTTTAAATAATGAATATATTATTTTTAAGGGAGATTAATCTAAATAGTAACAGTAAAAGAATTACCTTTCACCCTAGCTAGGGAAGTTACCTCCTCATGGTAAATATTAAAAACTGTAAAAAGTAAGAAAGTAAATTACTATTATTACAGAACGTAATTAAAATTATTTACAAAACTAAAAACTAAAAGAAACTAGAGAGAAAAACTATCTCTTTACATCAAAGAGATGAGAGAGAGTGGTACAACTAAAACTGAAACGTCGAGCTGAATTTATAGGCTCGGGTAAGTGGTGCACATCGCGACGCCAATCCATCGTCGCGACGTTGGAACAGTTAGGCGTGGCATGCTCTGATGATAACACGTGGCAATTCAGATAAGAAGATAAGGCGACACGTGGCAAGGCGGCTGAGAGCTCAATTATTATGCTGACGTGGCAGTGATGTGGCGACACATGGCGAAAGGGAGTGTCGACACCGTAGGATTGCGACATGTGGCACGCGGTGATTGGTTGATGATGACGTGGCGAGGACGTGGCACTTTGACTCGGTCAACCGGTGATGTGGATGATGACGTGGCGGTGACGTGGAGTGACACGTGGCACATGTGGCAATGGTGATTGTCGGCACCGTAGGATGATGACACGTGGCACGATGCACGTTAGCAAATCGGCTGTGATGGTGACACGTGGCACAGTGCACGTTAGCAAAGTCAAAATTTTCATATTCTGACCCGTTGACCCGGTGCACATTAGCATGACCCGGTGCACGTTAGGCGTCACGACGCGCCCAAAATTATAAAAATGTCATTTTTCCAATTTTCACTGTTTTGGTCCAAATCACCTCCAGGATGTCCTGAAACTTTATTTATCGACAAAATAACACAAAACACATCAAAATATTCACAAAACTCAAGAAACTATACAACATATTAGGTTAAATGAGTGGGAAATAGTAATAGATTTACCACTTATCAGTGGGCCTCGACCCTGGGACTCATCCCCAAACTGATACTGATGTGGGTCTCGGCCCACAGATTGATATTGATGTGGGCCTCGCCCCCAAACTGATACTGATGTGGCTCGCCCCCAAACCGATACTGATATGGGCCTCGCCCCAAACTGATACTGATGTGGGCTCGCCCCCAAACCGATAATGATATGGGCCTCGCCCCCAAACTGATGCGGATGTGGGCCTCGCCCCTAAACTGATGCTGATGTGGGCCTCGCCCCCAAGCTGATGCTGATGTGGGCCTCGCCCCCAAGCTGATACTGATGTGGGCCTCGCCCCCAAACTGATACTGATGTGGGCTCGCCCCCAAACCGATACTTATATGGGCCTCGCCCCCAAACTGATGCGGATGTGGGCCTCGCCCCTAAACTGATGCTGATGTGGGCCTCGCCCCCAAGCTGATACTGATGTGGGCCTCGATCCTGGGACTCATCCCCAAAATTGCTGATGATATGTGTGGGCCTCGACCCTCAAAATTGCACTTCGTTAAAACGCCCTTTCAAGTTTCCAATCTCCAAAATTAATATGTCAAGTCCAATATTTGCCCTTATTTGACCCACATTTCATCCTAAATGATTTCATTGTGTCCCAATATTATTTTATCTGCAAAATAAATAAAACACATCAAAACGTTCATCAAACCCGAGAAACTAAACAAAATATTAAGTAAAAGGGGCGGTAAATATTGATATATTTCCGCTCATCACACCCCCAAACCTAACATTTTGCTAGTCCTCGAGGAAAACAACAAAATAAAATACAAGAACCATTAAAATTAAACTAAGCCACTTTTGTAGGGATCACGATTACATTTAGCATATGCAACAAGCCTTTAAACCCCTAGGTGTCCCTAGTGGACGGGTTATAGTCTCGTGAGGGCTTACAGCAACGATACCCACAAACGTTTTACAAAAGTAAAAAGATAATAAAACCAATGCACACAAAAACAAAAAGACAAGAGAAAAGAGAATAAAGAAGTTAGTGACTAATCAGGTGAAACTTCTACTCCAAGTTACTAGTTGTTTTCTTTCTTTCTAAATTACTGAATAAGTAAATTCTCCGATTATATTACCATTCTCCTGCATATGCACAGCCAAAAAATATTAAACAACTCATTTTTGCCCACAACAGTCATAAGTGCAGTTGATAAGAGAGTAATATTTTTGTTCTAAAGTTTTATCAGAATTCACACCTTTTTGTAGCAATGGAATAATTTTTTCTGATTTTTTCTGATTTTTTTCTTTGATTTTTGATTTTTTTTTTATTAATATACAATATCTTCCGTCTATGTAGCGAGCTTTGGTTCGGTGACTCCCAAACCAGTTGGCTTTAGGGCACCAGGTGTTAAGACACCCCTACAGACTTAATTACTCAGACTTCAGATATATATATTTTTTGCAGCATCTTTGATCCATGTAGCGAGCTTTGGGCTAGTGACTCCCAAACCAGTTGGCTTTAGGGCACTAGGTGTTAAAACACCCTTATAGACTTAATAACTCTCGGATCTCAGATGTTTTTTTTTTTTTTTACTCCATCACTTTTTGAGATGTTTCCTCCAATTAAACTAGAGCACTGAATATTACAAACTTTTCAATTTTAGCTCATGTCCGTATGTTACTATGCATGTTGATAATATGTGCTAACTGAGCATATGAAGATCCATTTTAGTCAGTTTTATGGAGAATTTACAAATTAAATAATTTAAAATGAATAAACAAAAACTAATTTGTTTCAAAAATGGTTTGAGATACGTCTCATGAGTGGAAATTCCTTACACAACTGTCTATTATCAATTTCACCTTTTTAATTAAACTAAAAACACAAAAAACACAAAATATTTTTGTAATTTTTGAAAAATTTTCAATTTTTTTTTTGTATTTTTCGAAAAATTTAGTACTAAAAATAAAAATAACACACAACTCAAAAAAAACAAGATACTGATCAACTAATTTCCTCCCCCAAACCTAAATGAGACATTGTCCCCAATTCTTAAACAATAGAAGAAGAGTTTAGAAGATAATATCTGGTTTAGGAAAAATTACCGATTAAGATCTATGTCCAATTTACGCTTCTTACCACGATCGCTATCTGACCAGCTCAGCTTGGAAAGAATGAGGTCGATTTTTGGTTCAAATGTTAGGATTTGGTCAATTAATTCTTTGGCCTTTGTTGCAGTCGAGAAAATATCATGTACTGATTTTGTGACGAACTCATGTCTTTTGGCTTCCGCAAGAAATACAAACAGAAAATCGAAAAAATGTTCAATGTTGAGTAATCCAATGGGCTTCCGATGAATGTTCAAATGCGCCTATGATGCCACTGTGAATATTTCTTCAAACGTTCTGAGCCCACTTGGTAAAGCAATAAACGCATCAGCAGTATTGACCATCTCAAGGAGTTGTTCAGGCATCCCCGAGACAATACGTTCATCTCCATTTGTTTTTCCGATTATATGTTCGTCCGCCAAAGTTTTTGGAATGATTCCCAAAACATAACCACCACCCTCCTGAACGGCTTTTGAAATGCTTCCCATCAATCCAAGATTGCCACTGCCATATACTAGGTGCATATTTCGTTCTGCTATGACTCTCCCCAATTCCTTGCAGCCTCAATGAATTCTGGTTTATTACCAGAATTGGATCCACAGAAAACACAAATTCGCTTGACTCGCTGCTGTGAAGTTGCATCCATTTCCTTCTCTTATTTGGATGTATATCTGGATGTGTCGAATAGAGAAAAGTAGAGCTGAATTTATAGAACCTGAAAATGGGTGAGTAATAGTAGCACTAGTACCTTCCGTAGGACGTTTGTTAGCTAAACAACAAAAGAAATCGTGAAATGTTAAAAAGTATGGATATTGTCTACGAAAATAAAGATAATACAACTGAAAAGCAAATCAAAGCAATAATTAAGGCAACGGAATTGTGTACACAATAAGCCATTCGCTTATTATAAATTCATTAGGATGCGTCTCAAGAATCCATTCCTTACTCAGCCATCGCTAATGAATTATCTCTTATCTTGCCAAACACCATTCCTTTTGTCTTATGCTTTGGTTGAGCTTTTCCCTACAAAAATAACACACAAAATTAAAAACTCTACAACATGTATACATAAAATATAAAAATAGAAATTACAACAAAGTGTACGGGTTGTCTCTCTGCTAGCGCTAAATTTTTCATCTTCAGCCAGACGTGACTGAAATCCATCTGTCAAGGAGGTTCAACGTCGTTTTGGATGTCCGATTAAAGACAATCCCGTGAGCGTTGCTTTTGAAGGGTCTCTTCCAACAGTAAAGTGGCAAAAAGAATTTTTTCATATTTTGTGCTTGTGCCACCTTTTTTTTATCTTTGTTGCTCCAGTGGTTCCTGAAAAGAAAGAATTAAAATCAGGAGGTCTCGTATGGTGCTTGACTTTGAATGAAAGTTCCATTATGTCAAGCTTCTGGGTGATATATTTGATTTGTACTCCCCAAAACAGTGATGTTTCTTCTGAATGCTCTGGATCTTTAATAAGTTCAGACATTTGCTCCTCTATTTGCTCTGCTTCTTGCTCCACCTTTTCTTCACAGATGAATTTTAAAATTTATGTATTCAACTCTTCATCCGTCATCTATGAAATGCATGCTCCATAAGTATCTGCCTGAGGATGTAAAGATGTTTCTGACATTAGGTCTTCATCATCTGATACGACTGGAATGGATGGTTCAGGTAGATCTTCATCAAACATCATGGTTAAAACATGCTCCAAGATCTTCATTTTGAGGATTGAAGTTTGATCCTCCGTTGTTGGTGCAGTTGGTACAAATAGATCAGCTTCATCCTCGTCAGAATCCGAATAATAAAAGTCAACTAGAGACTTTGCTACTTTGGGCTCCTGAACCGATACCTCTGGTTGTTGATACTGCTCAGCCTCCTCCCCTATTAAGGTGTCATTGTGGCTCTCTGGGTACTCGAAGGCTTTGTCAGTTTCATCTGATAATTCTTCTTGAGGTAATTGTCTCGTTTGATCTGTCAGTCTCTGAATGGATTCTGATTGTCTCTGAATACTTTCAAATTGATTTTGGCATGTTTCAAGCATTGTATCCAACTTTTCGTCTTGTTTCTTGACCCAATCTTTGAGCATGTCAATCATCTGATCTTCTTCTGATGGTTCTGATTGTTGATGGAAATCGAAGGTAGATGGTGGATGAGATGAAAAATATGATGGTTCTTCGTACCTTGAATGATTCTGATAATTCTGCCACTTTGAAAAGTATATGCATTGATCGCTCGGGTGGTTACCATCATAAATCACACATCTCCCCATTTCGTTCTGATGAGCAAATGTAGTATTGCTTGATTCTGGCATCCAGTGATAGTCGTTGGGCTGTACAACAGGCCTCAGAAAACCGGACTGTTGCTCCCAGATTTGGGGTATATCTTCTAATAAAGCTCGTGATCTCTCAATCTCCCAATAATGTTCTATTTTTCAACCACCTGAAAACAAAGAAAGAATTAAAAATTACAGATAAAAATAAAGAAAATTAGATACAAGTAAATTAGATAGCTTCAAAATTAATAACTCAAGAAAAATAAGTCCCCGGCAACGACGCCAAAAAGTTGACCGGCGTAAACACACACGTATAACGCAAGCGCACGTATCGTTCAAGTAGTATAAAAAATCGATCCCATGAGGACTTAATTCCTACTGTTGTTATTAATTGTTGAATCTATTTATTTACAAATATCTAATTAAATGGAGAAGAGAATGATTGTTTGATTGGTTGAATGTGGTTTTCCTTAATTAAAATAAATAAAATAAACAAAAGAAAATACTAAGGAAAAAACACAAAGACTCAAAGATCTAGGGTTGTGATTCTTTCTAATATCTTTTAAAAGATGAAGTGATTATTTTATGTTTGTGTAATAAATTGGTTAACTAACCTGGAACACGAAATTATGTGAAAGCCTCTGTCGATGGTTAGACGCAAATACCCAGTTTAACCCAATTGAACCATATGTCTATGTCAACCAAATTACCCGGATTCATTAAGTTTAAGTTCCAATTATGGCTACCCCCGCTCGACAGGTATATGTCTATCCTGTAAGGAAATATATTAAAGGGTTGTCTATCCTCAAGGAAGATCGTGGGCTATTAAGTCTAAGGCTGAAACCTAAAATTCATTTGTCAAGTTTATTTTAGATTTACCACATCAATCTTATTGGTGATCAGACAACAAGAAGCATTAAGCTTAAGACTAAATAAGTAAACCTTTAAATTACCCAAACTATAAAATAACCCATTATAAACCGGTGATATTGGATTTCATCACAACCCCAGATAACTGGCTTAGTTACGACACATATTTACGGGTAGTAAAAACTTAAATAAAATAAAAGACATAAAGTAAAATGCTGAAAAATAAATTACTGAAAAGTAATGACGGAAAGTAAAATGCTGAAATTAAATACTGAAAATTAAATGCTGAAAGTAAATGCTGAAAGTAAATTACTGAAAAGTAAATGCTGAAAGTAAATTGCTGAAAGTAAATGCAAATGAAAGTAAATTGCTGAAAGTAAATTGCTGAAAAGTAATTGCTGAAAGTAAATTGCAGAAAAGTAAATAAAGTAAAAGTACAATAAAAGAAAATGTTGAGGTAAAAAGATCCACATTTATTACTTCTATTTTAGATATCTCCCTTAGTATAATATATTAACTTTGCATGATAATTACCAACCAGCCATATAGGCGGTATCCAGATTAAGTCAAATTAATAATTAATTACCAACCGACCAATCAAGCGGTATCCAGTTTAGTCAGGTTAAAACCAATTTAAATAATTACCAACCGACCAATATAGCGGTATCCTCGTTAAGTCAGGTTTTAACTAGTTTATATATTATAATTAAGGGAGATTAATCTAAATATTAGTAATAAAAGTTTTACCTTTTACCCCCAACAAATGGGAGTTACCTGCTCATTACTAAAAAGTAAAAACTGAAAATTAAAGAAAGAAAAGTATTGTGCGTAAAAGTAAATTGCGGAAAGTAAAAACTGAAAAGTAAAGAAAAGAAAGTGCAAAAGCGGAAATTAATTACTGAAAGCTGTAAATAAACAAACAAGATACAATCTTCTTAGTATTCTTAAGGAATTCCTTAGAAGAAAGTATGAATTTACAAATGAAATGGCTTGGTATTTATAGGCAAAATTTTGCCTCCATCAAATCATCCACCAAATCCATTATTAATTGCTCCACTAATTGCTCCACCAAATCCATTATTAATTGATCCACTAATTGCTTATCATGTTTGGTGGTGATTTGATAATTTTTATTATTTATTTATTAATTTTTTTTTGCTTTGAAATTGATTGAAAATTACTTTAATAATTACACAACACACTTCTGGATGGTTCATCAATTTCGGGCATCAAATATTCAGAATTCGAAACTATTGTTTCTTTCAAAGTTGTAGATATTTGAGTCTTCTTTAATCTGGAACTTGAATCAGCTCAATCCGATATCAGAGTAAAAAGTTATGCCCAACATATGACAGATGCGCAAAATTGGAATTTCCAAACTGCACTTCGTTTTAAAACGCCCTTTCAAGTTTCCAATCTCCAAAATTAATATGTCAAGTCCAATATTTACCCTTATTTTACCCACATTTCATCCTAAATGATTTCATTATGTCCCAATATTATTTTATCTGCAAAATAAACTAAAACACATCAAACGTTCATCAAACCCGAGAAACTAAACAAAATATTAAGTAAAATGGGCGGTAAATATTGATATATTTTTCACTCATCAGAAGCATCCCAAAACTGCTACTGATGTGGGCCTCGACCTTGGGACGCATCCCAAAACTGCTACTGATGTGATGTCGGTCAAGACCCTGGGACTCATCCCCAAAACTGATACTAGTGATGTAATGGTTCATTCCAACATACCGTACCGCCTCTCACGAGATAATCCTGATAGCTAAACATATTTTCGTCCTCAACGGATGCTTCATGTCGAAACCAGAGAACCTTCAAAGTACTTAATACACTTAGATCCACTCGTCTGAATGAGTGATCTAAACTAGACTCCTAGTGTGTGTGTGCCAAGGCTCTTTCGCAGCTTAATCCTTAAGTAAGCCAACTCGATGATTTTGTCTCGGAGAATCGGATCAGTGGGTCTAACCAACCTAGATGTCTTGATCACACTCTATGATTACTTCCTCGTACTCAACATGATATGGTTTTCTTCTTTTTTTCTCTTGTCTCTTTCTTTTTTTTTTCGACACACCTACCCTTTAAGGTAGCATTTCTCCTCATGGTGGTCCTAATACTCGCCCACGGGTAGCTTCACGCTTATCGGTTATAGGCGGTCTATTTTTTTTTCTTTTCTTTTCAGAGACTTTTTCTTTGTTTCCAACCATATCATATATCATAACATAAGTAAACCAGGATGGACATCTAGGCAATGGTCATTTACTGATCCATCATCTCTTCAACTAGTCATCTTGCCGACTACTCAGGCTTCCACTACTAAGATCCCGAGATCAAGTGCTCGCGAGTCTAGCTGAGATCAACTATTGAGAATACCGGATGAGAGCACATCTCGCACTTATCGTTTCTAAGGTTTCTCCCTACAACAAACAATGTCATCACCAGACATATGCCTAATCATCAAGGACTTCTCTCTCTTTCTCTTTTTTGTTTCACTCACTCCACGTAATTCTTCCTTTCAACCGCTGATAATGTGGGCTTCGCCCCCTGGGATCCATTCCTGAAACTTATACTGATATGGGCCTCAACCCTGAGATTCATTCCTGAGACTAATACTGATGCGGGCCTCAACCCGGTGATTCATTCCTGAAACTGATACTGATTCTGATTCATTCCTGAGACTGATGTGGGCCTCAACCCCATGATTCAAACCTAAAACTGATGACACTGTACTGTTGCTGCTTCTGATTGGCTTACCTTTGCCGCTTTCTCTTTTTCTTCTTTGAAACCTGTGAATACAAAACAAAACAAACACAAAAAGGAATGCAAAATACGTTACGTGTATGCATGTATGCATGAATGAGTTTCCTTTCCTGTTGGGTTAGGTCTTCTGTCAATTCCCTTGGTGACTGCTCGGTCTTCTTTCCCTCAGGCAAAATACTGCTTCAATCTATCCACGTTGATCGGCTCGGTGAACTCGTTCCCTTCCAAATCTGACAGTCTCACTGCCCCATTTCCCATCACTTTCTGGACTATGTAGGGTCCTTCCCAGTTGGGTCTGAACTTTCCCCTCGGGTCTGTCGTCGACGGCTTTGACTGCTTAAGTACCAGATCACCCTTTCTGATCTTGGTAGGACGTACCTTCTTGTTGAATGCCCGAGCCAACCTCTTATGGTATATCTGTATGTGATGTAAGGACTTCATCCTCTTCTCATCCAGTAGTGCTAACTGTTTCAAATCTCTGCGAGGTCCATTCTTGTTCAGATAACTCTGTTTCTGCTAATACCCACATGGATTGTATCTCAACTTCCACCGGCAGTACTGTTTCTATTGCCTATCGAGCTTCTTCTTTTCTCGGACACTTCAGCTGGATGCCATTTGCTTATCTCTCTATCATTGCCGTAAGGTTTTCTGTTTCTCAGATTCATTTTCCCCGATATCCATGTTTGCTAAACCCTTATTGACAAACTTTTTTTTTACCCAACAGATATCTATGATGGCTTTTAAGACACATGGGTTAGCATGATGCGTGTATGCATGAGATGCATGAGATGCGTGCGATGTATGGAATATATAAGTCGTCCCATTACCATTTTAAAGCATTTAATCATACTATTGCGAGGTGAAAACTTGTCCCAGTTGAAAAAAGGCCCAACAGGTTTACACTTTTGCGATAACATGGCTAAACAACTTCAAATGGTAAGAGGTCTAAACATAAAGTGGGCCACCGAAATTTTAGAAGCTTTTGGACCAATTATCATAAAGCACAGGCTCGTCCTAGTTTAAATGGCCCCAAGCCTATACCTCATGTCAAAAAGTCCAACTGAATCCAAATGGCGACGATCCCAAACATAAGCATAAAGAAATAATTTCTACAGAGTGGCCCATCGGCATTTCAGAAGCTTTTGGCCCAAATTGTCATATGATACGAACTCGTCCCAGTTTAAATGGCCCAACAAGTTCGCATTTTTGACAAGAAGTCCAACTGAATCCAAATGACGATGGTCCCTAAACATAAGCACAAGGAAATAGTTTCTATTGGTCGTAAAATTATGGTCTACGTATGGGTTTGCGGGAGTGTAGACAAAGGCTCTCGCTAGCGAAGGATTGCCCACAACTAGGTCTCCCCACTCAAGGGTTCGAATGACCAAGTGAGCGCATATTTTTTATACCTTACGGTACGTGCCAACGAGTTATGGTGCGTGACTGACTGTCAAATGGATTTCCTATTGAAGATTACCCAGAGGGAGGGCGGAGCGAACTCTCTTAGAAACCCAAGCCTCTTAGGCTCTTATCGCATTGGTGACAGGAATAAACAACAAGTCCTCCAAATTAGTCTGTCACAACGAGCTACGGGTAATGATTATCTAGGTACCTTCATAGATTTTCCTTATAGAAAGGTAGTGAATGAAAGAAGACACCAAACCATCACCTAGCCTTAACAATGCCTTTGATTAAACCCCCTCAACCCACTATAGAAACGGTTAACTAAAGCACAAATCACAATCATTACAAGACATTATTTCGGGGCCGATTTTCTATCCCCAGTGGAGTCGCCAGACTGTAGGACACAGAAATCGGCAACGCTGTTCCGGGCTCGCGGCCTGGTTGGGAGTACAGAATAGCCCATGGGGGAACTAAACCGGAGAACTAAAAATTGAGTCGCCACCCGGTGTGAACCGGGAAAATGATTTAAGGCCGCACTCACCCCTCGCAAGGGAATACCTCAAACCGTTGGGTTCAAAATGGTCCCTTACTTATGCCACTTGTAATGAAATGATTTATGCAATAGTACAACCAATTCTCATGCAACACGTACCAAATAATTTAAGCAACATGCAAGTTTGCACACCCATAATCGTAGATGAAATAAATGAAGGCAAGATACATAATTCATGAACGTATTAAGCAATAAAGTGCCATAATGTAACTAATAACAACTATAAAGGCATTGATAATAAAAGCGAGCACACAATCTCATGAGCATATCGAATAAATAAATGTGGAAATATAAATGGATGATAATTTCCTAAACGTAAATAATGAAATGATATGACTAATCATATGGTGTAAAAGAAATGATCAAAGAAGCAAGCATGAATGAAATGTGACGAAAAGAAGTCCGTGCATTGTATGTGCGTTCGAACAGTAAACAGAAGGTTCGCGTTCGAAAACGCGTTCGAATGGGGTAAGACTCGATGCATGATAAAACAAAATATATTCACGTTCGAGTAGTGTTCGTAAACACGTTCGAACGAAATGAGGCAGAATGCATACGTTCGTGTAGCGTTCGTAAACGCGTTAGAATGGAATGAGGCAGAATGCATACGTTCCTGTAGCGTTTGGAAACGCGTTCGAACGAGAATGCCAAAATGGCATATGAAATGACACAAACACATGCATGGATAAACAAATACACAATGTAGGACCTCGTGTGCTCGATGGAACACATTTCACATTCTATCGAGTGCACTTCGTCTGGCGTGACAAAACATCATGGTAAAGATAGCCTTCAGGCATTCCCTCGAATAGAGGACCTTTAATCCACCCTAGCTAGCCCATGCGCATTAAATTATCAATACATGAATGAAAAAATAAATAATATGGGACCTTGTATGCCCGATTGAACACATTTCACGTTCAATCGAGTGTACCTCGTCCGACGCGGAAAAACATCATGGTAAAGGTAGCCTTTAGGCATTTCCCTCGAATAGAGAACCTTTCATCCACCCTAGTTAGCCCATGCGCATTAGAATGCAATGCATGCGTAAATAAAGCAATGATATGCAAAGGGTAAATGACATAATAAAAGACGCGGCAAAACATCGTGGTAAAGGTAGCCTTCAGGCATTTCCCTCGAATAGAGGACCTTTAATCCACCCTAGTTAGCCTATGCGCATTATATTACAATGCATACAAATGAATGAGACAATAATATGGAACTCCGTATATCCGATTAAACATATCTCACATTCAATCAAACATACTTCGTCCGGCGCGGCAAAACATCGTGGTAAAGGTAGCCTTTAGGCATTTCCCTCGAATAGAGGACCTTTAATCCACCCTAGCTAGCCGATGCGCATTATATCATCAATACACAAACAATTAACGTACGGAAAGTAAATGGCGGAATGTAAAAATGCGAATAATAGACGAACAAGATAAAACAAAGTGAAACACATTCCGTTTGCTCAAGTAGTACGTGGAGTTGTTTCCCAAGTACAGACCATATTACCGTCCATTCGGATTCGGCTACGAAATTTACGTATGGGTTTCCATCCGATATACCACAAGAGACGACACATATTCCATTCATCCAATAGCCATAGCATACATTAATCAACAATACCCATGCGAAGAAATGTTGGCAAAATAAAAGAAATAAGCGGAAATAAATAAAAAAGGGGTGCCCTCAGGTCTAACCTTTTATGTCGCCTCTTGGAAGTGCGTTACACGGCCGTCAGAAGGGTTGATCCTCTGCAACTCCTCTGATTTACTGGTTCGTTGTTTTCCTTCGTTGCTTTGCTATTTTGGGTTGCTATTTTACTCTATTTCGCTGCTGTTTTCATTGTATTTTCTGGTCACTATTTGCGGTTGTTTTAGGGTATTTTGGCTTACTATTTTTGGAATGGTTTTGTGTGATGTGTCGGTGACTTTAAAGGTTGATTTCTTCTCGGTTTCACGTTGATTGGCTTTAGGTCACGATGAAGGGCTTTAGGGATCTGGTTTCACGTTGGTGGAAGGGCTGCTGTGCACTTTGATGAATGGTTGATGATTGTTGGCAGTGTCAGTTCGTGGCTGGTTGAAGGGTCATGAGTGAAGGGGCTGAGGTGTGTTTTACTTGAGGGTTTACTGCATGGTCAGTGGGCTTGATTTGTTTGTTTGTGAGGCAGCGTATGTGTGTGGCTGGTGTCGGTGGAGAGTTGGGTTTCACGTGGAGAGAGATAAGAAGAGAGATAAACTGCTGTCTTTGTTTGGTGGTTTATTGAAGGATTTTTGTGAGGACTGCTGTTTTTGGTCACTATTTTCGGTGGTTAGGCTGCTATTTTCTGGTTGTATATTCTGTGGATGCAGTGCAGTTTTAGGTGTGATTTTCGGTCAGGTTATAATGCAGTTTTAGGTGTGATTTTCGGTCAGGTTATAATGCAGTTTTAGGTGTGATTTTCGGTCAGTGCAGGGACAGTTTTGGGTGTGATTTTCGATGGTTGTAGGGGTTGTTTTGAGGGATGTGTTTCGGTGGTTTAAGAGTGATTTTCTGGGCTGTTTATGCGTGAACTTTAAGGGATTTATTGGGTGCTTTTTGCGGCTATGTGAGTGGCTGGTTCTTGAAGGTGCAACGTGAGTGTGTTGAGGGTTCGTTGGCTCGGCATTTGGCTTTTGTGCGTGAAGAGTGGCTGATGAAGACTAGGGGCATGATGGTTGATTGAAGGGCAGTAACGTGAAGGCTGACGAGCGTGAGTGTTTTGGCGTTTATTGATGAGTTGAAGGGCTGGTCAGGGTTTGTTGCTTGATTTTGAGGGAAAGCAGTTTGATTTCTATTTGTTTTATTATTTTTTAGTTTGAGTGGATGATGAGGGTACGGTTGTGAGGTTTTGCTAAGTGGACGTGTTGAGTGAGGGATGTGGCCTAGAGTTCAAATGGCGTTTACTTAGGTTGTGTGGAGAGAAACGAAGAGAGTTGAAAATAGAGAGGGCTGTGTGTTGTGAGCGTGTGTGTATTAATCTAGGGTTTTTTTGTTTAGTTCTTGAGGGGCTGCCGAGAAGAAGAGATGTGTATTAGTGTTTGTTGTTGTTTATATAGAGAGAGAGGGGGGAAGCCGTGCGTGAGAGTGAAAGAAGAAAGAGAGGGGACGTGTGAGGCTATTAGGGTTTTCTTTGTGCATGGGATTTTTCTATGTTTGGAAACAAATCAAGCAAATAGGGATGTACTTAATTAATTTAAAAAGGGAAATAAATTATGTAATTTTGGTGGGGAATATCTTTAAATTGGTAGGTGATTTATTTAATTTAGGAAGTGATTTATTAAATTAGAAAGAGATTTATTCAATTTAGGAATTTGATTTGTTTTAATTTCACCATGTGTTAAATATGTGTTTTGTTATTTTTGGATGTGTTTTATTGAGCTTGGGCGTGTGGGTGGTCTTCTTTGGGCGTGGGTTTGGTTTATTTGGTGGGATTGGTGTGTGTGTGGTGGTGTGTAGGCTTGATGTTTGTCTTGCGGGGGTTTGGGCTAAGGATGTTTAAAAACGGAAGTCCAACATGCGAACCCGAAGCTAAACAAGCGAATAAAATCCAACAAAATACTGATTTCTGACTTTTCCCTTCCGACGTCCGTTTCCCGCGACTTCCGCAACTTAAAAGGTAGTGCCTCTAAATGAGACTCATCATAGGGACTTACATGCAAAAATGCAGTGCCTACAAGCAACAAGCTGATATTCACCCTCAGTTTCGTCAGTTCATCATCAGCATCGCCCATGTAACTCCTCATTTATTAAATTTGTCTAAGTCAGTGGATTTTGAAACGCTTTAATGTATCTTAATGAGCTATGTTAAGTAGCAAAGTAGAATTTATTAACTTCTTTTTGCCCAGGTAACTTCATTTTCTTCGTTCTTGAGCTTCCACACTCAGATTTGGTCCCCGTTGTTTCCTACGGATCGGAATGTAGTTTTCATTAAAATATTTTAAAATAGGGTAATTCGAAACCGGACCAGAACCGGATCGGAACTGAATAATAGGGTACCCTGTTTAATTGGGTAGGTTCCGGTTCCACTTAGTGCGGAACCGAAATTTTCCGAGTAGGTTCCGGTTCTATACGGAACCGGAATCGAAACTGGTTTTGCTCTCCCCTAATCACCATAAAGTAGGTAGTTTGACTAGTGATGTGACTTGTGGTGGGCCCCACTTGATTCAAAATCCGAGTAGGCCCGCAAACACATTCCGGGCTCGGGTTCGTTAATTCCGAATTAACGAATTTTCCGTTGCGACTTAATTAAATCAAATTTCATTAAATAATTAAGCTTAGCAAAATTACTATTAAAGTCGCTCGCGAATTAATTCTAAATTAATTTGTTCGCCCGAATTAAAATCCAATTTTAATTCCGTTATGAAATCTAATTTCATATAATATATCGAATATATTATTTAATCAATTAATTCTGAATTAATCGTTCTCTCTCTCATATTTGAATTTTATCCCAGATAAATTCTTTCCGCAATTAATCCTAGATTAATTTTTTCTCTCTCATAATTAATCCCAGATTAATTTTGTTCGAGTCATACGTCATCGATGAATCTTCGGGAAGCGACCCATGAGATCCCTGGATATGTTGGCATTAAATCTGGTTGTCGGACTATCCGAATACGTGCGTACCTCATACCACGTTCTTACCGATTTACAAGACATGGTTGGCTTTTAACAAATCGTCGTGCCTACCCAATTCTCCAGAAATATTCTTTAAGGAATATATAATATTTTTCAAACGTAGTATACGTAGTATTGCGTATTGCGATCTAGTATCGGATGTCACATGCAAGGCCTGAGGCTGGAATAGTGTCTGCCCCGTACGAAGCATATATCGGGCCACAAGTAACTAGTCTCTTTAATCGGATAATCATGACCTTGTCATATTATCCCGATAGTTGCAACATAATAGAGTACTAGTTCTGTATCCCTGCGTGATCATCATCTCCATATGACTGAAGTGATACTTCTATCTTGACATCACACCCAATACACTACGATTCTCAATAAACCCAGAAGAGGCGTACACAGAACCTGTTAAAGCCCCGGATGACCAAAACCAAAGCGTATTGATTGTCGCAAGTATTAGCGATGCAAGTCTCAGGTTAAGACCAAATACACCTACCCTGATGCGGATTCCCAAAGATACATAGTCATACTACCAATAGGATTTGGAGGGGTCTATCCAGAGCGAAGCTGTTCCCGTACCATCGGCAAACACAACCTTCTATCACACTTGCATAAGTATCCAATACTTAATAAATGAGAACTATGTTGTTACGCTTCCATAACACGCACAAGTGCAATACTAGTCTATTATGCATTATGATGTCCAGTCTCGATAATACTACGACTAGGGATATTTAATGATTAAACCTTCGTGGATTGATAATGTCTCATATCTTATAATCTGGAACTAATCATAAGGACTTTTATCATTTATATTGTAGGCACTGCATTTTTACATATAAGTCCCGATGATGAGTCTCACATAGAGACACTACCTCTTTAAATTGTGGAAGTCGCGGGAAACGGACGTCGGAAGGGAAAAGTCAGAAATTAGTACCTTGTTGGATCTAATTCATTTATTTAGCTTCGGGTTTGCTCGTTGAACCTCTGTTTTAAAATTCACCTAGCCCAAGCCCATTAAATCACATCCAAAAATAATTAAAAATATTTAAAACACATGTCACAAATTAAATTAAATTAAATTAAATTAAATCCAATTAAATTAAATTAAATCAAATCAAATTAAATTAAATCAAAAAAAATCTCATTCCAAAATTAAATAATTCACCTTCCTAATTACCAAAGATCTAAATTCAATTAAATAATTCACTCACCAATTTAAATATATTCCCCCACCAAAATACAATTATCCTTTCCTTTTTTTAACTAATTAAATCCATCCCTAATTTAATTAATTTGTTTCCTTTTCAAAACTCATGCATAACCCTAATTGACAACTATAAAAATAACACAAAATGCAACCCTAAGGCTCTTCTCTCTCATAAAAACACAAAAGCTTCTTTAACACATTACCTACTCACGTAAACCAGTCCTTGCTTCACGTCCCTCACAAATCTACCCTCAACCCTTCACACAGCCCTGCACGCACTCATTCTCCACTCACGTCCCAAGCTCTCACTCACGATAAAACCCTAGCTCTCCTCACACACTCGGGCTCACGGTGATCTCTCTCACCCACTCGACAAATGCTAAAGACACAAATCAACCCTTCACGCAGCCGACCTAACCATTCACAAACTTCCGTCACCAATAACACCCACAGCCACGCAATCATCACGTGAACACCACAAACCCTTCAAGGAAAGCCAAAGCAACAAGCCCCCACTGCCCCATTCTCTCTTTCGCCATAGCCACGTAAAACACAAAGTAATAAACCCTAACTTCAGCAGCCACCGAATCGTCACAAGCAAACAAAATAAACTGACCAGCTCTCCACTGTTAACTGCCCTCCACTACAAACTGCTCTGACACAACAAACACAGTCCCTAAACCTGAAAACAGTGAACACCAATTAGCCCTGAAACAGCCCCTGTAACCACCGAAAATACCCCTAAAATAGCCCCTGAATCACGCCCAAACCGTGAGCAAAAACAGCAGTAAAACGGAGTAAAAACAGCAGCCCAAATAGTGAAACATCAAAAGGAAACGTTGAACCAGTGAACCGGAGGAATTGAGGAGCATCAACCCTTCCGACAACCTCATACTGCACTTCTGATAGACGACTAAAGAGGTTAGACCTGAGGGCACCTTCTTTATTTATTATCCTTTATTTTAATTTATTCTAGTACTTTATTTCGGATGAGTATTGTGGATTGGTGCATGATGTGATTTCCGGATGAACGGAATATGTGTTCTCTCCTGTGGTATATCGGATGGAAACTCGGACGTAAATTCCGTAGCCGAATCCAAATGGACGGTATTATGTTTTGCACATGGGATATAATGCCACGTACCACTTGAGAGATTCACATGTTTCGTTTCATCCAACCTTGCGTTTTAAGCATGATTTAGTCGCTAGTATGTTATTTATTTTTAAGCATGATTTAGTCGTTAGTGTGTTATTACTTTCTGCATGTTACTTATTTATGCATGATGATATAGTGCGCATGGGCAAATCAAGTTGGATTAAAGGTCCTCCATTTTGAGGGATAAAAAGCCTAAGGGCTACCTTTGCCACGACGTTTTGCCGCGTCGGACGAAGTATGTTTGATTGAATGTGAGATATGTTTGATCGAGCATACGAGGTCCTATATTATTGTTGTCTTTATTTTCTATGCATTGTAATGTCATGCGGAAGGGAAAATAAAGTTGGATTAAAGGTCATCCATCTTGAGGGATAAAAAGCCTAAGGGCTACCTTTGCCACGACGTTTTGCCGCGCCGGACGAAGTATGTTTGATTGAATGTGAGATATGTTTAATCGGACATACGAAGCCCATATCATTGTTTTATTTATTTATTTGCATTGTAATATAATGCGCATGGGCTAACTAGGGTGGATTAAAGGTCCTCTATTCGAGGGAAATGCCTGAAGGCTACCATTACCACAATGTTTTGCCGCGCCTTTTATTATGTCATTTACCCTTTGCATATCATTGCTTTATTTACGCATGCATTGCATTCTAGTGCGCATGGGCTAACTAGGGTGGATTAAAGGTCCTCTATTTGAGGGAAATGCCTAAAGGCTACCTTTTCCACGATGTTTTGCTGCGCCGGACGAGGTGTACCCGATTGAATGTGAAATGTGTTCCATCGGGCACACGAGGTCCTACATTGTGTATTTGTTTATCCATGCATGTGTTTGTGTCATTTCAGATGCCATTTTGACAGTCTCGTTCGAATGCATTTCCAAACACTACACGAACGTATACATTCTGCCTTATTCCGTTCGAACGCGTTTACGAACGCTACACGAACGTATGCATTCTACCTTATTCCGTTCGAATGCGTTTACGAACACTACTCGAATGCGCATCTATTTTATTTTATCATGCATCAGGTCTTACCCCATTCGAACGCATTTCTGAACGCTATACGAACGCGAACCTTCTGTTTACCGTTCGAACGCATTTTCAAGCGCTACACGAACTCACATATAGTGCACAGACTTTTTTTTCGTCACATTTCATGCATGCTTGCTTCTTTGATCATTTATTTTGCAACATATGATTAGTCACATCATTTCATTATTTACGCTTAGGAAATTATCATCCATTTATATTTCTGCATTTATTTATTCGATATGCTCATGAGATTGTGTGCTCGCTTTTATTATTAATGCCTTTATAGTTGTTATCAGTTACATTATTTCAATTTATTGTTTAATACGTTCATGAATTGTGTATTTTGCCTTCATTTTTTCATTTACGATTATGGGTGTGCAAACTTGCATGTTGCTTAAAGTATCTGGTATGTGTTGCATGAGATTTGGTTGTACTAATGCATAAATCCTTTCATTATAAGTGGCATAAGTAAGGGACCATTCCGAACCCAACGGTTTGAGGTCTTCCCTTGCGAGGGGTGAGTGCGGCCTTAAATCATTTTCCCGGTTCACACTGGGTGGTGACTCCATTTTTAGTTCTCCGGTTTAGTCCCCCGCGGGCTACTCCGTACTCCCAACCAGGCCGCGAGCCTGGAACAGCATCGCCCACTTCTGTGTCCTACATATATATATTCAAGTAATCTAATTACAAAATGATAAAATAACAATTTCCATTATCACATAGTTAATTTGTACAAAAACCACAATGTCTTTTACAAATAGTGACGCTATAGGTCATAATTGTCCAACAATCTCCCACTTGGCCTATATCCAGTCACTCAAGTATCTAACACCTGAACTATGTACATGTCGCTCAAACGTTTGCTGAGGAATAGCTTTCGTCAGCGGATCTGCAATGTTGTCATCTGATGTGACCTTCTCGATCTTCACATCGTCACGATGTATGGTCTCACGAATCAGATGGAAACGTTGAAGAACATTCTTGGATCATTGATGAGACTGCGGTTCCTTAGCATGTGCTATAGCCCTGTTATTGTCACAATACAATGGAAGGGGCTCAGCTGCTAACGGAACTACTCCTAATCCAATTAGGAATTTACGGATCCAAACTGCCTCTTTTGCTGTCTCAGCTGCAGCGATGTATTCCGCTTCTGTTGTTGAATCGGCAACAGTCTCTTGCTTGGAAGATGTCCAGCTTACTGCTCCATTGTTCAAACAAAATATGTACCCAGATTGCGACTTACAGTCGTCTTTATCGGTTTGGAAACTTGCATCGGTAAACCCAGTTACCTCAAGTTCTCCATCTCCATAGATTAAGAACGCATCCCTGGTCTAAGATACTTTAGGATGTTCTTAACCGCAACCTAGTGACCATCACCTGGATCGGCCTGATAGCGACTACACATGCTCAAAGCATATGAGACATGAGGTCGCGTACATATCATGACATACATGATCGATCCGACTGCAGAAGTGAACGGGATCTGACTCATGTTGTCTCTCTCATCTTGAGTTTTAGGACACATGTCCTTAGATAGAGTGACACAATGTGACACTGGCAACAATCCCCTCTTAGACTGTTCCATGTTGAATCTCTTCAACACTTTGTCAATATACGTGCTCTGGGAGAGACCAAGCAGCTTTCTAGATCTATCCCGGTAGATCTTTATTCCCAGAATAAAGGCTGCTTCTCTCAGATCTTTCATGGAGAATTTTAATGAAAGCCAAGCTTTCACCGATTGTAGCATGGGAATGTCATTACCAATAAGCAATACATCATCAACGTAAAGGACAATGAATGTCAGTGCGCTCCCACTAACCTTCTTATATACACAAGGATCATCCTCGTTTTGAACGAAATAATATTCTTTTATGATCTCATCAAAATATTGGTTCCAAGAACGCGATGCTTGCTTCAATCCATAAATGGATCGATTTAACTTGCAAACCTTGTCTGTATGTTTTGGTATGACAAAATCATCAGGCTGTTACATATAAACATCCTCCAAAAGGTTTCCGTTAAAGAAAGTGGTTTTGACATCCATCTGCCATATTTCGTAATCGAAATATGCTGCAATAGCAAGCATTATCCGAATGGATTTAATCATGGCAACATGTGAAAAATTTTCGTCGTAATCGACACCATGTCATTGACGATACCCTTTCGCAACAAGCCTAACTTTGTACGTTTGTATGTTGCCATCCATGTCGGTCTTCTTCTTGAAGACCCATTTGCAACCAATATGCTTTATGCCTTCTGGTGCATCAACCAGTGTCCAAACTTAGTTGGTGTACATGGAATCCATTTCGGATTTCATGGCATCTTGCCATAAATCGGAGTCGATACCTTGTATCGCTTCCACATATGTAGCTGGTTCGTCTTCCTCAATAAGATTAATATCCACATGAGATGAGATCAGAAACCCATACCTCTCAGGTTATTTTCTGACTCTCTCTGACCTACACGGTTCTTGTGTATTAGAAGAGTGTGGTACAATTTCATCCCTGATGAACTGTTCATGTTTCGTTAAGGAATTGGTGCCAGAAACAGTATCACTTAATTTTTCATCGGGTTCTACTTTCCTCCCACTAACCACTGCATTTAGGAATTCCTTCTCAAGGAAAACCACATGTAGAGCAACAAATACTTTGTTCTCTTGTGGGTTGTAGAAGTAATATCCTTTGGTTTCCCTAGGATAACCTACAAATAGACACTTATCCGATTTGGGTTCAAGTTTGATACCATCCAAACGTTTAACGTATGCCCAGTAACCCCAAATCTTCAGGAATGAGAAACCCGATTTATTTCCTGTCCATATTTCATACGGAGTCTATTGAACAGACTTTGATGGAACCTTATTCAAAATAAGTATTGCACGGTTCAATGCATATCCCCATAAGGAAATAGGTAGCTCTGTGCGACTCATCATCGACCTTACCATGTCTAACAAAGTTCGGTTTCTCCGTTCGGACACACCGTTTAATTGAGGTGTTCCGGGAGAAGTCCACTGCGAAAGAATACCATACTCTTTCAAGTAATCGAGAAACTTATTGCTCAAGTATTCTCCACCACGGTCCGACCGTAATATTTTAATACTTTTACCGGTCTTTTTTTCTACTTCGTGTCGAAACTCTTTGAATTTCTCAAAAGTTTTCGACTTGTGTCTCATAAGATACACATAATAATAACGCGATGCATCATCTGTAAAGGTTACTAAGTATTCATATCCACCTCTAGCCTGGCTAGACATGGGCCCACATACGTCACTATGAACGAGGGCTAACAGATCGGTGGCACGTGCACCTTTACCGCTAAAAGGTGTTTTAGGCATTTTGCTTAATAAATAAGATTCGAAGACGTCATATGAATTTGGATCAAATCCGTCCAAGTACCCACTCTTCGAAAGTGTGGATATGCGAGTCTTGTTAATGTGTCCCAGACGACAGTGCCACATATAAGTTTCATTTTGTTACTTAATTTAAGCATTTTATTTGTTACATTATATGTTTAAGATTGATTTATATTCAAAATATAAAGACCATTATACACATCAGCACTGCATATCTCAATATCATTTTTATACATAAAACACACAGTGTTTCTAAATACAAAAGTATACCCATATTGGGCTAAACAAGATACAGAAATAATATTCCTAGTCAAACTAGGTACATAATAACAGTCTGATAAATTTAGTACATGCCCCGAAGGCAGTTCCAAAATATAAGTCCCTACAGCCAAAACAGCGACTCTGGTCCCGTTTCAAACTCGTAGATCAATCTCCCCTGAGGCCAGTCTCATGCTAATCTGCAGATCCTGCACATCAGTACATATATGAGTACCACAACCAGAATAAAAAATCTAATTTTTAAAACTAGAATTAGACATGTTTATTTCTATAACAAACATACCTGAAGCCGGTGCCTTGCTCGCTTTGATTTCCTTCATGCGCGTCTTGTACTCACGGCAGTCACGCTTCCAGTGACCCCATTTGCCACACTGTAGGCAGACATCTTGGGATTTGTCCTTAGCCTTCCTAGAAGACTTTGATGATTTGGCCTTGCCATTCTTCTTCTTCTTCTTCTTCTTCTTCTTCTTCTTCTTTACACCTCCAGTAGCCTTTGGCCAAGCCTTGGCAGACTGAGATGTTGAAGTGAAGTGCGCCTCGCGCTTTTTGCCCTTCAATAGCTCTTTTTCTACTTCACGCAGCATTGCCATCAACTCTCCAAGAGTATGGTCTTGGTTCATCATATTGTAGTTCATTATGAACCCGCTCCAGCTGTCAGGAAGTGACTGCAAGATCAAATCTATAGAAGTCTCAGCCTCAAAGTTTATGCCTAGCTGACCCAGCTGTTCGATGTCAACAATCATCTGTGACATATGGTGCTCGACAGATGTACCCTCTGACATTTGAGAGCGAAAGAGCTTCTTCTGCAATTCATACATTTGCGATCTAAGGTTAGATCGATGAAGGTCCTTCAAATTTTCCATCATAGTATAGGGATCCAATCCCTTGTTCTGGCGACGAAATTGATGGGTCATTGCAGGAAGCATGACAGATTGAGCAGTTGAGTTGTCATCGCTATGAGTCTTCCAAAGCTCAAGCTCAAGCGGCTAGTCAATTCCAGGCTTAGGCCCGAGAGGTCTCTCTATCGTATAGAGCATCTTCTCGGCCCCCAGGAGAATCCTGAGGTTCATATCCGAGTCAGGAAAGTTCGCACCATTAAAGATATTTTCGCCCATGATAATGTCTCTAACGTTGATCTTTCCCGCCATCTTAATTGCAATAGTCTAACTATTAAATTAACGATTTTTGGGTACAGTCCAACTGTTATAAGAAAATAATAAAATATTAGTCCAACTAATAAATACATAAAATGACGAAATAATTTGAAAGCGCGTATTGGCAAGTATTTGAACAAAATTGCAAATTCAATACTAGCCTCCCAATATATTTCGGCGAGCCTATAACCCTCTGTTGAGTACTTGGGAAACCTAGTTTCCTAGTGGGCTAGGATCCCGTTAAATAACACACAACCTTGACTTTGGCCAACAAGCTGTATGATATTTAACTAGGTAGATCTCTAAGATCAATTGGATCTCATCCAATTCCTAGATTCGGTAGGTGGACCTCCAAGTCCGAAACATATATACAATATATATGCCAATATATCCAATATATTTTCCTAACCTTTTCCTCTGAATCAACTAAGCCTTGGCTTTGGCTCAACAAGCTTAATAATTCCAGTTAAGCGGGACCCATTGACCTTGGAAAACTTCGTAATCCATGTCGATGAACAAGAAATGACCTTGACTTTGGCCAACAAATCACAACTTGCCCAAGACATGCGATATGGAACAAAGCTTTCATGGTTCAAACACATCTGTGATGGACATTGATCTTGACTTTGTCCAACAAACCAATGTCAATCTTGGATCTTGAGAAAGAACCACTCAATGGAAGGAATCTGTTTAATATTTGTTTGAGGGTTTTTCGCGTAAATTGGCAACCAATTTATTTATCTTTGATTAGGTCTCATCATACACCCTTAAACATGCATTCTAAAAGCATAATAAGGCGCGAATAAAATAATAACGATATGCGGATGGATATTTAACAAATTGTTTCTAGAACAAATCACTCAATTTCCTCTCCCCGGCTAGCACTATTCTAACTTCTACCCAATTACATAATACAATAAAGAAACCTCATTAATATTGAGGGGAATTGGTGATAAGAGAATTACAAAGAGTCAATAGATAAAGGCTAAACTCGCATGTCCAATTTAATAAATTCTAAATTTATTACAACAATTTCCAAAATGCCAAGGCCCAATTACCATCCAATGTCAATATTAATGTGTCTTTTAGACTTAGATTCTGAATCACCCTATCTTAATGGGTCTCAAAGGCCCAATTACCATCAAATGTCAATTTAATTAAAGTCCAATGGGCTTTTAATTAATTCATAAGGCATGGGCTTTGGCCTATATGGGTCAAACCCAAATGCCAAGGCCCAATAAAGGAATCACCCTATTTGCCATAAAATTAATTTCGGCCTATTAGGCCCAATTAATTTAAAAGACCCATTTATTATATTTGGACTTAACGGAATGGTTTTAGGCCCAATTTGGATCCAATCCAATTGTCCTAAACCAAATTGGCCCAACCAAGCCCATTAGGCCCAAATATAACAATTTTAGCCCAATTCCAAATTAAAGCCTAATTAATTAAATTCCAATATTCCAAATATCACAATTTATTTAATTAAAGTGTATAGCCATAATTAATAATTTAAATTAACATTTCCAAAACACCAATTTAATTAATTAATCATGATTTATTATATTCAATTCATGTCCAATTTAATATTAATGTGTCTTTTAGACTTAGATTCTAAATCTAATCTTAATGGGTCTCAAAGGCCCAATTACCATCCAATGTCAATTAATTAAAGTCCAATGGGCTTTTAATTAATTCATAAGGCATGGGCTTTGGCCTATATGGGTCAAACCCAAATGCCAAGGCCCAATAAAGGAATCACCCTATTTGCCATAAAATGGGCCCAACCAAGCCCATTAGGCCCAAATATAACAATTTTAGCCCAATTCCAAATTAAAGCCTAATTAATTAAATTCCAATATTCCAAATATCACAATTTATTTAATTAAAGTGTATAGCCATAATTAATAATTTAAATTACATTTCCAAAACACCAATTTAATTAATTAATCATGATTTATTATATTCAATTCATGTCCAATTAATATTAATGTGTCTTTTAGACTTAGATTCTAAATCTAATCTTAATAGGTCTCAAAGGCCTAATTACCATCCAATGTCAATTTAATTAAAGTCCAATGGGCTTTTAATTAATTCATAAGGCATGGGCTTTGGCCTATATGGGTCAAACCCAAATGCCAAGGCCCAATAAAGGAATCACCCTATTTGCCATAAAATTAATTTCGGCCTATTAGGCCCAATTAAATTTAAAAGACCCATTTATTATATTTGGACTTAACGGAATGGTTTTAGGCCCAATTTGGATCCAATCCAATTGTCCTAAACCAAATTGGCCCAACCAAGCCCATTAGGCCCAAATATAACAATTTTAGCCCAATTCCAAATTAAAGCCTAATTAATTAAATTCCAATATTCCAAATATCACAATTTATTTAATTAAAGTGTATAGCCATAATTAATAATTTAAATTAACATTTCCAAAACACCAATTTAATTAATTAATCATGATTTATTATATTCAATTCATGTCCAACACAATTGAAACAAAATCAAGTCATTACATGCTCATTAAGCCCACGACATTTCATGCATTTTATCATCAATTTTGATTTCATTCTAATTAAATTACAAATCAATATATCTCATGCATTTTAAACACATCCAATGGTCTAAAAAATCAAAATCACCATGAGCTACAAAAGGGTCCAATGTTTCGGTCATCATAGGGAATTTAGGGAAAAATTATCTAATCAATTTTTATCCAAATTAATCATGCATATCTCTAAGTTATCATAATTCAAACATAACCAAACACTCAATTTGACAAAATCATGCTCCAAACAAAATTACCCAATTTCAAGTTTATGAACCATAATCAATTTAATGCTTAATTTGGCTCATGATACCATTGTTGGGTTCTCTAAGAACATGCCTAGGATCAATTAAGCATAAAAAATGTGAATACTCGAAGTAAGATAGCGGAAAAATACTTACAACGATCGGATAAGTGGATGTAGAGAATATCAAAAATTTCCTCTTTGAGAAGTGCTCCAAGATCTTCTTTGATTGTATGTTGATGAAGAGCTCCAAGCTTGGTGAATGAATTCCAAACTCAAGGGATTGTTTCCATAACACCTTGGTTGACTCTTTAAGTGCTAGCTATGGAAGAAATTTGCAACAAAAATCTTCCCTTTGGAGTGAGCACCTCACGGCAATTGTAAGAAAATGAGAGGGAGAGTTCACGCCAATGAAAGAGAAGAAAGAGAATGAAAATGTGTAAGATGATATTGATTTTCTAAAATCAAAAATTCATATACCAAATCCAAGATTTGGTAAAAGTCATTCACCTTTTCAAAATTAAATAATGAAATGTGTCTTACAAGTTAACATAACTAATACTAACTTACATCACCATAAAGTAGGTAGTTTGACTAGTGATGTGACTTGTGGTAGGCCCCACTTGATTCAAAATCCGAGTGGACCCGCAAACACATTTCGGGCTCGGGTTCGTATAATATGGAATATATTATTTAATCGATTAATTCCGAATTAATCGTTCTCAATCTTCTATTTGAATTTTATCCCAGATAAATTCTTTCCGCAATTAATCCTAGATTAATTTCTCTATCTCATAATTAATCCCAGATTAATTTTGTTCGAGTCATACGTCATCGGTGAATCTTCGGGAAGTGACCCATGAGATCCATGGATATGTTGGCAGTAAATCCGGTCGTCGGACTATCCGAATACGTGCGTACCTCGTACCACATTCTTACCGATTTACAAGACATGGTTGGCTTCTACAAAGCGCCGTGCCTACCCAATTCTCCAGAAATATTCTTTAAGGAATATATAATCTTTGTCAGGCGTAGTATACGTAGTATTGCGTATTGCGATCCAGTATCGGATGTCACATGCAAGGCCTGGGGCTGGAATAGTGTCTGCCCCGTACGAAGCATATATCGGATCACAAGCAACTAGTCTCTTTAATCGGATAATCATGACCTTGTCACATTATCCCGATAGTTGAAACATAATAGAGTACTAGTTCTGTATCCATGCGTGATCATCATCTCCATATGACTAAAGTGATACTTCCTTCTTGAAATCACACCCAATACACTACGATTTTCAATAAACCCAGAAGAGGCATACACAAAACCTGTTAAAGCCTCGGACGACCAAAACCAAAGCGTATTGATTATCGCAAGTATTAGCGATGCAAGTCTCAGGTTAAGACCAAATACACCTACCCTGATGCGGATTCCCATAAACACATAGTCATACTACCAATGAGATTCTAAGGGGTATATCTAGAGTGTAGCTGTTCCCGTACCATCGGTAAACACAACTTCCTATCATAGAATTGTACGAAGAAATAGATATAGATATTAGAACCAAAGTACGAAGAAGGGGGACAATATAAAATCGGCTTCTCAGAGAATTGTACGAAGTCAGAAATCTCGCAGTGGGAACATTAGGAGAGGACTTGGGGCGATCTCCATACCTCGTGCTGTATGGAAAGCCCAAAATAAAACGGGTCGTGACCAGAGCAGAAAAATAGAGGATGTTAACCAGTAATGCCTCCCGTGACAGGCTGATCACGTTGCCAGCTTCCGGATAGAATGAGGAGGATGAGCCACCTCAAGTAAATACAAGTGGTGATCAAACGATGGAAATATGAATGTCAGAGAAGGTGACGTTTCCAAAACCACCACGACAAATGACAAAGCATCTCTGATCGCTTTATGTAAAAGCAAAGGCAAATGAAATACCCATCACTAAGGTGTTAATCGACAATGGAGCGACCATCAACGTCATCCCAGTTAGGATGCTGGGACGATTAGCAAAGTCAGAGGATGATCTCATCCCTACGGAAGTGGTGCTTACAAGTTTCAATGGAGGGGCAACTACAGCCAAATGAGTTGTCCCACTAGACTTACAGGTGGG
Source organism: Zanthoxylum bungeanum (assembly GCA_019454045.1). Classification (NCBI taxonomy): domain Eukaryota; kingdom Viridiplantae; phylum Streptophyta; class Magnoliopsida; order Sapindales; family Rutaceae; genus Zanthoxylum; species Zanthoxylum bungeanum. The sequence goes on along the minus strand of SKCR01011851.1, from coordinate 23,012 downwards.
AAGCACTACTAGGACAGTAGTATTGTTTATCATAGACGTACCAACCACATATAACATGCTCTTGGGACGAGATTGGATCCACGGCAGCTGATGCATTCCTTCATCCCTTCATCAATGTCTGGGTTTTTGGAATCAGAAAGATGAAGTAGAAGTAGTACACACCGATAATAGGCTCTTCGCAACAGAGACAAATTCGGTCGAATATTTCATGTATAAAGGAAATTACAGGGCCAGCTAGAGTACTGTGAAGTAGGGGATTCGGCCATAGTGGCCAAAAATGACGAGTCGTACACCACAGATCTGATAAATGACTTGTTCGCACAAACAATGCCAACCATAGTGGCCTTCGGAGGGCCAACGCATGGTCATGAAACCAACAATTCAAATAGAGAAGAGCGAACAGAGTAAAGAACAAGCCGCGCTTGCGGCCACTAGGGCCAGCTTAATGGCCTATGTAACGAAATAGAAAGTTGAAGCCGATGCTCAGGCCAAGATTTCAGCCTTGAGGGTGAAATTATTAACACATCAAATTGAAGATAGAATAAGAGAGGCATGCAAAGCGGATTGTTTGATGGAAGGAAGTGACAAGAACGAACGACCAAAGGAGGAAGAAGAATACGCTCTGAATGGGAGACATAAGGCAAACATTACAAGGATGCAAGATATTTTGGACGAGGTAAATCTGGGAAGTGAGGACGACAGACACATCACTTACATCAGCAAGGAGCTAGATGGCTAGGTACGTGAAAAACTAATCCATCTTTTATAAAAATATAAAGATTGTTTTGCTTGGGATTACGATGAAATGCTTGGTTTAGATAAAACTTTATTAGAGCATAGATTTCCAATTATGTCGAATCACAGGCCATATAAGCAACCCCCCCGGAGGCTTGCACCCAATGTTATGTCTGACATTAAAAAAGAAGTCGAGCGCCTCTTGAAGGCGAAATTAATTAGAACGACCAGATATGTAGAATGGTTGTCAAATATCATCCCCGTCATGAAAAAGAATAGAAAGTTAAGAATATGTATAGATTTTATGAATTTAAACTTGGCAACACCTAAAGAGCAATACCCTATGCCTACGGTAGATTCCTTAGTGGACTCCACAGCAGGATATCAAGTGTATTCTTTTATGGATGCGTACTGACCGGCGTAAACACACACGTATAATGCAAGCACACGTATCGTTCAAGTAGTATAAAAATATTGATCCCACGAGGACTTAATTCCTACTGTTGTTATTAATTATTGATACTATTTATTTACAGGTATCTAATTATAGGGAGAAAATAATGATTGCTTTTGGTTGGTTGAATGTGGATTTGCTAATTAAAATAAAAATAGACTCAAAAGAAAATACTAAGGAAAATAAAAGAAAAGACTCAAAGATCTAGGGTCGTGACTCCACACAATATTATTCGAAAGATAAATTGATTCTCTTACATATGTGTAATAAATCAGTTTGCTAACCCGGAACACGAAAATATGCAAAAGCCTCTGTCGATGGTCAGACGCAAATACCCAGTATAACCCAATTGAACCATATGTATATGTTAACCAAATTACCTGGATTCATTAAGATTAAGTTCCAATTATGACTACCCTCGCCCGACATGTATATGTCTATCCTGTAAGGAAGTCTATTAAAGGGTTATCTATCCTCAAGGAAGATCGTGGGCTATTGAATCTAAGACTGAAACCTAAAATCCCTATGTCTATTTCATTTTAAGTTTACCACATCAATCTTATTGGTGATCAGACAACAAGAAGCATTAAGCTTAAGACTCAATAAACAAACTAAAAAATACCCAATAAATAATTAAATCAATTATTAAGCCTAGTAATATTGTGTTTCATCACTTCCCTAGAATAAAAATAAAATGATAGGGTTAGAGGATCCACTTTTAGAAATCTCAAATTATTATAATATGGAAATTGCCAGTATTATCCAATTAAGTTGAACCAGCCATAAAGGCGGTGTTATTATTTATCCATAAACCAACCATATAGGCGGTGTCACATTATGTTACATAATTAAAACCAGCCATTAAGGTGGAATCAACTTTTAATTCATATTATTAAATCACAATTTCCATATTATAATTGAAGTGAGATTAATCTACCTTTACTATTTCTAATTTAGAAATCTCCCTTATTATAATATATAAATCTGTGTGATATTTACCAACCAGCCATATAGGCGGTACCCTGATTAAGTCAAAATAATAATTAATTACCAACCGACGAACCAGGCGGTATCCACATTAAGTCAGGTTAAAACCAATTATAAATAATTACCAACCGACCAATATAGCGGTATCCTTATTAAGTCAATTTTTAAATAATTTATATATTATAATTAAGGGAGATTAATCTAAATTATAAAAGTAAAAAGCTTCACCTTTACCCCAGTAGTAAATTAACTACTGAACATAAAAGAACAAAAAAAATAAAATAAAATAAAATAAAATTTTATTACAAAAAGTAAAATTGCATAATTAAAAATACTAAAAGTAAAAATGCTTAATTTAAATTACAAAAACTTAAACACACAAGATGCAATCCTTAAAGTCCTTACAAAACTCAAGGAAGGCATGATTTGAATTATGAAATCGACTGAATTTATAGGCGTCAATAGGGTGTCTGCGTCGCGACGCGCCACATGTCAGCTTGTGATTGGTTTCTTTAAATTTTTATCTGCCATGTGGCATTTCGGATAAATAACTCAATAATTGTGCTGACGTGGCAGTGATGTGTCGATGACATGGCGACACGTGGCGAAAGTGATTGTCGGCACCGTAGGATTGCGACACGTGGCACGCTGTGATTGGTTGATGATGATGTGGTGATGACGTGGCACTTTGACTCAGTCAACCGGTGATTTGGACGATGACGTGCCAGACACGTGGAGTGACACGTGGCGACACGTGGTGAAGGCGATTGTCTACACCGTAGGATGATGACACGTGGCACGACGCACGTTAGCAGATCGGCTGTGATGGTGACACGTGGCACGGCGCACGTTAGCAAAACTCAAATTTCTCAGATTCTGACACGTGGACTGGGCGCACGTTAGGCGTCACGACGCAGAAGGTTTGCGCGTCGCGAAGCGCCAAAATTACCAAAATGACCTTTTGTCCGTTTTTCACTATTTTGGCCCCAAATCACCTCTAGAGAGTCCTGAAACTTTATTTATCTACAAAATAACACAAAACACATCAAAATATTCACAAAACTCAAGAAACTATACAAAATATTAGGTCAAATGAGTGAGAAATAGTGATACATTTACCACTCATCACACCCCCAAACCTAACATTTTGCTAGTCCTCGAGCAAAACATAAAATAAAATTAACTATAAAATTTAACTAAGCCACTTTCGTAGGGATCACGGTTGCATTTAGCGTATGCAACAAGCCTTTAAACCCCTAGGTGTCCCTAGTGGACGAGTTGTATTCTCGTGAGGGTTTACAGCAATGATACCCACAAACATTTTACAAAAGTAAAAAGGTAGTAAAACTAATGCACACAAAAGCAAAAAGACAAGAGAAAAGAGAATAAAGAAGTTAATGACTAATCAGGTGAAACTTCTACTCCAAGTTACTAGTTGTTTTCTTTCTTTCTAAATTACTGAATAAGTAAATTCTCCGATTATATTTACCATTCTCCATATATACAGCCAACAAAATATTAAACAACTCATTTTTGCCCACAACAGTCACAAGTGCAGTTGATAAGAGAGTAATATTTTTGTCCTAAAGTTTTATCAGAATTCACACTTTTTTTTATAGCAATGGAATAATTTTTCTGATTTTTTCTTTGATTTTTGATTTTTTTTTTTATTTATATACAATATCTTCCATCTATCTAGCGAGTGTTGGGTCGGTGGCTCCCAAACTAGTTGGCTTTAGGGCACCAGGTGTTAAGACACCCATACGGACTTAATTACTCATACTTCAGATATATATTTTTTTACAACATCCTTGATCCATGTAGCGAGCTTTGGGCCAGTGACTCCCAAACCAGTTGGCTGTAGGGCACTAGGTGTTAAAACACCCTTACAGACTTAATAACTCGGATCTCAGACGTTTTTTTTTTCACTTTTTGAGATGCTTCCTCCAATTAAACTAGAGCACTGAATATTACAAACTTTTCAATTACAGCTCATGTCCGTATGTTACCATGCATGTTGATAATACCTGCCAACTGAGCATATGAAGATCCATTTTAGTCAGTCTTATGGAGAATTCACAAATTAAATAATTCAAAAGGAAATAAACAAAAATTAACTTGTTCCGAAATAGGTTTGAGATACGTCTCAAGAGTGGAAATTCCTTACTCAGCTATCTCTTACCAATTTCACCTTTTTAGTCAAAATAAAAACAAAAACGCAAAATATTTTTGTAATTTTTGAAAAATTTTCAATTTTTTTTTTGAATTTTTCGAAAAATTTTGGACTAAAATAAAAAACAACACAAACAACTAAAAATAGATACTGATCAACTAATTCCCTCCCCAAACCTAAATGACACATTGTCCCCAATGTCTTAAATAGTAGAAGAAGAGTTTAGAAGACAGTATCTGGTTAGCTGAAATTCTACACGAAATTAAAGGTTAAGATCCAGATTAATCCGACGCCTCTTACCACGATCGTCCTCGGACCAATTTATCTTGGAAAGGATATGGTCAATTTGTGGTTCATAGGCTAAGATTTGGTCAATTAGATCCGTAGCAGTTCTGGCAGTAAAGAGGAGTTCTTTTAAAGGTTTTGACACGAACCCATTTCTCCAGGCATCATCAAGAAACACACAAAGAAAATCATAAAATCCTTCAACGTTGTATAGTCCAAGCGGTTTTTGGTGTATGTTCAGGTTCGCCCAAGATAACACTGTAAAAATTTCCTCCAATGTACCCAAGCCACCTGGCAAAGCAATAAAAGCATCAGCACGGTTAATCATTTCTACCAATCGTTCAGACATACCTGGCATGATCAGTTCCTCTCCGTTTGATGGTTCAATAAGATTCGCCTCCGCCAAGGGTTTTGGAATGATTCCCAAAACTTGACTGCCTCCCTCCTGTACAGCTTTTGAAACGATCCCCATAAGTCTAAGATTGCCCCCGCCATATACTAAGTGCATATTCCTTGCAGCTAAGACTCGACCCAATTCCTATGCTGCTTCTATATATTGTGGTTTAACACCAACACTAGTACCGCAAAACACTAAGATGTTTTCAACTCGTCTTCTTGAAGTGGCTTCCATGTTTTACTCTGGATGTCTTCAAAAGTGCAATGACAGGCTGAATTTATAGAACCTGAAAAGGGTGAGTAATAATAGCACTAGTATCTTCCAAAGGACGATTATTAGCTAAACAATAAAAGAAATCGTGAAAGGTCAAAAAGTCTGGATTCTGTCTACGAAAATAAAGATAATTACAACAAAAAAAGCAAATCAAAGCAATAATTAAGGCAACGGAATTGTGTATGCAATACGCCATTCGCTTAGTATAAATTCATTAGGATACGTCTCAAGAATCCATTCCTTACTCAGCCATCGCTAATGAATTATCTCTTATCTTTTGCCAAACACCATTCCTTCTGTCTTATGCTTTGGTTGAGCTTTTCCCTACAAAAATAACACACAAAATTAAAAACTCTACAACATGTATACACAAAATATAAAAATAGAAATTACAACAAAGTGCATGGGTTGCCTCCCTACTAGCACTAAATTTTTCGTCTTCAGCCAGACGTGACTGAAATCTATCCGTGAAGAAGGTGCAGCGTCGTTTTGGATGTCCTATTAAAGACAATCCCATGAGCGTTGCTTTTGAAGGGTCTCTTCCAACGGTAAGGTGGTAAAAAGAGTTTTGTCTCATTCAGTGCTCGTGCCACCTTTTTATCTTTGTCGCTCCAGTAATTCCTAAAAAAGAAAGAAAGAAAATCAGGAGGTCTTGTATGGTGCTTGACTTGGAATGGGAGTTCCATTCTGTCAAGCTTCTGGGTGATATCTTTGATTTGTACTCCCCAAAACAGTTATGTTTCGCCTGAATGCATTGGATCCTCAATAAGGTCTGACATTTGCTCTTCTATTTACTTTGCTTCTTGCTCCACCTTTTCTTCACAGATGAATTTTAAATTTTTGTATTCAATTCTTCATTTGTCATCTGTGAAATGCATGCTCCATAAGTGTCAATCTGAGGATTTAAAGTTATGTCTGTTTTTAGGTCTTCATCCTCTGATCTGAGTGAAATGATTGGCTCAGGTAGATCTTCTTCAAACGTTTGTGCAATGGAAGCTCCAAGATCTTCATTTGGAGGATAGAAAGTTTCATCCTCCTTTGTTGGTGCAGTTGGTACAAATAGCTCATCTTCTTCATCCTCGTCAGAGTCAGAAGAATAATAAAAATCAAATTGAGACTTTGTTGGTTCAGGCTCCTGAACTGATACCTCTGATTCTTGATACTGCTCACCTCGTCCTCGGCTAAAGTGTCATCGTGAAATGCTTGGTACTCAAAGGCTTCATCAGTGTCATCTGAAAATGCTCCTTGAGGTATGTAGCTCTGATTTTCTGTTAATTGTCTTGTTTGTTCTGTCAGTCTCTGAATGGATGCTGATTGTCTCTGAATACTTTCGAATTGATTTTGGACTGATTCAAGCATTGCATCCAACTTTTCATCTTGTTTCTTGAACCAATCTTTGAGCATGTCAACCATCTGATCTTCCTCTGATGGTTCTGGCTCTTGATGAAAATCGTAGATGGATGGTGGATAAGATGGAAAGTATGATGATTCTTCGTACCTTGAATGATTCCAATAATTCTGCCACTCTGAAAGATATATACATTGATTGCTCGGGTGGTTACCATCACATATCACACATGTCCCCATTTCGTTCTGATGAGAAAATGTAGTATTGTTTGATTCTGACATCCAGTGATAGTTGTTGGGCTGGACAACATGCCTCAGAAAACCGGACCGTTCCTCCCAGATTTGGGGTGTATCTTCTAGTAAAGCTCGTGATCTCTCAATCTCCCAATAATGTTCCATTTTTCAACCACCTGAAAACAAAAGAAAGAAATAAAAATTAAAGATAAAAATAAAATAAAAAAATTAGATACAAGTAAATTAGATAGCTTCAAAATTAATAACTCAAGAAAAATAAGTCTCCGGCAACGGCGCCAAAAACTTGACTGGCGTAAATACACACGTATAACACAAGCGCACGTATCGTTCAAGTAGTATAAAAATATCGATCCCACGAGGACTTAATTCCTACTGTTGTTATTAATTATTGATACTATTTATTTATGGGTATCTAATTATATGGAGAAAAGAATGATTGCTTTTGGTTGGTTGAATGTGGATTTGCTAATTAAAATAAAAACAGACTCAAAAGAAAATACTAAGGAAAATAAAAGAAAAGACTCAAAGATCTAGGGTCGTGACTCCACACAATATTATTCGAAAGATAAATTGATTCTCTTACATATGTGTAATAAATCAGTTTGCTAACTCGGAACACAAAAATATGCAAAAGCATCTGTCGATGGTCAGACGCAAATACCCAGTATAACCCAATTGAACCATATGTCTATGTCAACCAAATTACCTGGATTCATTAAGATTAAGTTCCAATTATGGCTACCTTCGCCCGACAGTCTATCCTCTAAGGAAATCTATTAAAGGGTTATCTATCCTCAAGGAAGATCGTGGGCCATTGAATCTAAGGCTGAAACCTAAAATCCCTATGTCTAGTTCATTTTAAGTTTACCACATCAATCTTATTGGTGATCAGACAACAAGAAGCATTAAGCTTAAGACTCAATAAACAAACTAACGAATTACCTAATAAATAATTAAATCAATTATTAAGCCTAGTAATATTGTGTTTCATCACTTCCCTAGAATAAAAATAAAATGATGGGGTTAGAGGATCCACTTTTAGAAATCTCAAATTATTATAATATGGAAATTTCCAGTATTATCCAATTAAGTTGAACCAGCCATAAAGGCGGTGTTATTATTTATCCATAAACCAGCCATATAGGCGGTAATTATCTGTCACCTAAAGACCTGCCATATAGGCGGTGTCACATTATGTTACATAATTAAAACCAGCCATTAAGGCGGAATCAACTTTTAATTCATATTATTAAATCACAATTTTCATATTATAATTGAAGTGAGATTAATCTACCTTTACTATTTCTAATTAGAAATCTCCCTTATTATAATATATAAATCTGTGTGATATTTACCAACCAGCCATATAGGCGGTACCCTGATTAAGCCAAATTAATAATTAATTACCAACCGACCAACCAGGCGGTATCCTCATTAAGTCAGGTTAAAACCAATTTATAAATAATTACCAACCGACCAATATAACGGTATCCTTATTAAGTCAGGTTTTAAATATTTATATATTATAATTAAGGGAGATTAATCTAAATTATAAAAGTAAAAAGTTTCACCTTTACCCCAGCAGTAAATTAACTACTGAACATAAAAGAACAAAAATAAAATAAAATAAAATTTTATTACAAAAAGTAAAATTTCATAATTAAAAATACTAAAAGTAAAAATGCTTAATTTAAATTATAAAAACTTAAACACACAAGATGCAATCCTTAAAGTCCTTACAAAACTCAAGGAAAGCATGATTTGAATTCTGAAATCGAGCTGAATTTATAGGCGTCAGTAGGGTGTCCGCGTCGCGACTCGCCACGTGTCAGCTTGTGATTGGTTTCTTCAAATTCTTATCTGCCATGTGGCATTTCGGATAAATAACTCATAATTATGCTGACGTGGCAGTGACGTGGCGATGATGTGGCGAAAGTGATTGTCGGCACCGTAGGATTGCGACATATGGCACGCTGTGATTGGTTGATGATGACGTGGTGATAACGTGGCACTTTAACTCGGTCAATTGGTGATATGGACGATGACGTGGCAGACACGTGGAGTGACATATGGCGACATGTGGTGATGGTGATTGTCGACACCATAAGATGATGACACATGGCACGGCGTACGTTAGCAGATCGGCTGTGATGGTGACACGTGGCACGGCATACGTTAGCAAAGTCAAACTTCTCAGATTCTGACACGTGGACCCATCATATGTTAGCATGGATCGGCGCACGTTAGACATCGCGACGCCGAAGGCTTGCGCGTCGCGATGTGCCAAAACCACCAAAATACCCTTTTGTCTGTTTTTCACTATTTTGGCCCCAAATCACCTCCAGAGAGTCCGGAAACTTTATTTATCTACAAAATAACACAAAACACATCAAAATATTCACAAAACTTAAGAAACTATACAAAATATTAGGTCAAATGAGTGGGAAATAGTGATACATTTACCACTCATCAGGTACGCAGGATATAACCAAATCTACATCGCCGAAGATGATATCCATAAAACAGCTTTCAGATGCCCGAGGTTTTTAGGATTTTATGAGTGGGTGGTAATGCCATTTGGCCTAAAAAACACCGGGGCCACTTACCAATGGGCCATGAAACTAATTTTCTATGACATGATCAGTAATTTCATAGAGGTCTACGTAGACGACATAGTGGTAAAGTCTATGACAGTGGGCGAACAAGTTAACCACTTGACAATGGCTTTTGAACGAATGAGGAAATTCAAATTAAAGTTAAATCCTGCCAAATGCACTTTCGGGTTTGCGCAGGGAGGGAATTTCTTGGGCTTTCTGGTCCACCAGTGGGGAATTGAGATTGATGCCAATAAATCTCGGGTAATTACTGAAGCCAAGCCACCCCAAAACAAAAAAGAGTTGCAAAGATTCCTATGACAAGTTAATTTCTTAAGAAGGTTCATTTCTAATTGTGCAGGAAAAACTAAAGTTTTCTCGTCTCTGCTAAAGGAAAAAGACGAATTCGCCTGGACTAAGGAACATCAAAAAGCCTTCGAGAACTTGAAGAATTATTTATCACAACCGCCAGTGATGGTACCCCATGTGCCAGGACGGCCAATGAAGCTTTACATATCCAATAAAGAGCAATTCATAGCTGGAACGATCGCCTAGAAGACAATAAGGATGTCGAAAGAGCCATTAATTATATCAGCAGATAATTGTTGAAATATGAATGTAATTATTCTCCAATGGAGAAGTTATGCTTGGCCTTATATTTCACATGTACTAAACTACGCGCATACCTTAGGCCGATTACTGTGTATTTAATTACAAAAATCAATATAGTGACATACATGTTTTCTCGTCCCATTTTGCATCAAAGAGTTTGGTTTTGGTCTCTATCATTGTCAGAATTCGACATACGACATGAACCCTAAAAGGTCGTAAAAAATCAGGCCGTTGTGGATTTTTTAGCTGATCACCCGTGTTTAAGCACCACTAAAGAAATGGGAAGCCATGGACGATGTATTTCGATGGATCTAGCACATCAAAAGGAGCAGGAATGGGAATAGTCTTGGTCAGTTCGTTGGGAGAGCCATTCCGTTTCATAATCAAGTTAGACGAATGTTGCACCAATAATCAAGCCGAATACGAGGCCTTGATATTTGGGTTAGAAATGCTCCTTGATAAGAGAATAAAATACGTGTCCATCAAGTGAGATTCGCAACTAGTGATCCAACAAGTGATCGGGGTATTCAAGTGTCAAAGCCAGTCGGTTAGGGTGTTGTCAGAAATAGCTAAAGAGCTGCTAGGCCAATTTGATTTCGTAGAACTGGAGCACGTCCCAAGGGCGAAGAATGAGATGGCCAATGAATTTGCCCAAGTAGCCTCAAGGTATAAACAGACAAGCATAGATGGCGTATATAGGAGAGAGGAGGCCAAACCAGCCCTGGTAAGGCGGAAGAACGTAATGGAAGTCATGGCCACTGAAATCCAAAATCACAATAAGGACTATTGGAGAAAAGAGATCAGAGAATTCTTAAAGCAACCAGAAAATGGGAAATACCGAAAGCTAAAACTAAAAGCCTTGAACTATGTGGTATCATGAGATATATTATACAAAAAAACGCCAAGATGGTTTATTATTAAAATGTGTGGGGCCATCGGAATCCAGACCATTATGGCCGAGATACATGAAGGGGTCTGTGGGGCTCACCAGGCCGGGATAAAGATGAGATGGTTGATCATAAGGAGATGATATATTGGTCGAAAATGGGAGAATCTTGCGTATTGTATGCTAAGGGATGCGTTGCTTTTCAGAAGCATGGGCCCATTCAAATAGCACCAGTGACTGAAATGGTCCATATTATTAAACCGTGGCCATTTATGGGATGAGCGATTGATTTAATAGGGAAAATCTATCCAGCATCTAGCAAAAGACAAACTTTCATCATCGTCGCCACAGATTTCTTCACCAAGTGGGTGGAACAAATCCCGATAATAGAGATTTCTCAAGAACAAATCATCAACTTCATAAAAGAGCATATTATCAATCGATTCTGTATCCCTCAGACATTGATGGTGGATCATGGTACCTCTCTGAACGGTGAAAGGTTAAAAACTTCCTGACCAAATACGGGGTCCAGTTAGTAAACACTACTCCATACTACCCCCAGTCAAATGGTCAGGCAGAGTCATCCACACAAAACCCTCAAGTGTTAATCCGAAAGATGATAACGGACAATGCCAGACAATGGGACGAATGCTTAAGTCAAGCTCTATGGGCTTATAGGACGTCACCCCGAACGAGTACCTCGGTCACGCCATTCCAACTAGTATATGGTCAAGAGGTCGTACTACCAGTTGAAGTCAATGTTAAATCAACTGGGGTGGCGTTGCAACAAGAATTGACAATGGAAGATTACAGTGAAGCGATGATCCAAAATTTATTAGAATTGGACGACGTCAAGTGAGATGCCATCAATCATTTGGAAGCATAGAAGACAAAGATGGCCAAGGGATATAATCGAAAAGTCGTGGCCAAATCTTTCACAAAAGGTGAGTTAGTATTGAAAACTATACTACCACTATGCGCCAAGAATCCTGCATATGGCAAGTGGTCGCCTAATTGGGAAGACTCATTCGAGGTAGAAAATGTGTTGCCAAACGGGGCCTATTATTTGAAAATTTTGAAAGGAGAAATGCATGTTAGAGCGATAAACGGCAAGTACTTGAAAACGTATGTGCCTTCGTTATGGGAACATGAGAATGTGACGTTCTCCAGGTGAAAAGTAAGGATGAAGCGAAATAAATAGAGATAAATAAGTATTGTAATTTCATAAATGTCGGACAAAAATGTCCTAAAAGTTACAAATAAAGGACGATGTAATATCCAAACAGTACATGGTCATTTACTGGCCGAAGGCCGTTGAAAATTTTCAGTGGAGTCCATTACAGAAAACATCTCCCTCAACCGATGCCATTCCTTCTGCATCTCTAAATCGGCCGTCGCAAGATCGGTCAAGCCTTTCTCAAAATCAACTTGAGATAAATCTTTGAACTCTGCCATAAAAGTTCTCACCTCAGCTAATTGAGAAGTAATGGTTTTTCTCTTGGCCTCTCTTCTTATTCGACTCTCCTCGATGAGGCGCTGAATCTCTTGTAATTGTCGCTCTAGATCCAGCAGCACTGACTCCTCCATCACCATTTCTTATGTGGCTTCCTGTATTGTATGGCGAAAAGTGTTGAGGGAATCACATAGCCTTTCTTTCTTGACCATAGAAGAACGAAGCCCAACCTTCTGACTATGTATATTGCGGTAACAAAGAATAAGGGCTGCAACCTCGTTCTGAATGTCTTGGAGAAAAAGTCGGTCCTCCACTGGTATAGGCAGCACAAGAAGATCCAGCAGTCGAGCTAGCTCTGAGGAAAGCTTCTCCAACTTGAGCATGTTTTCGGGCGAAGCGGCCTGATCGATTTCTAGCAAAGTGAGAGAAGCATATTGCCTAACAACCTCCCGGAGAACTTCCAAGTCTATAGTAGCTCGGGCCGAAGATGGAGAGGGCTGAGATGGAGTAGAAGCTAGTTGATCAAGATCGTCCAGAATATACTGGATCGATTACAGTAACGGATCGGACCCCTATGTGCAAAAAAAAGAATTAGCACACGAATCAAAAGAACGATAAAAGAAAGAAGAAAAGGGAAAACTTACTTACAGCTTCGGGCCTACGAGTGGAACTGGATGGCTCATCAGAAGTTGCCATAGGGACCTCAGGTGGCAATGCAGGTTCTCCTCTAGAAGATTGGGGTGGGGGAACTTGAGATGCCACCCGAAGAGATGAGGACGAAGGTGCCAGAGATGACGGTCGTTCAGGAACAGTGGATTGTTACATCGAAGGAACATGAGATGTCACCCGAAGAGGAGAGGATGAAGGAATCGAGGACAATAGCCGTTCAGGAGCGGAAGTTTGTTGCATCGAAGGGACATGGGACACTGCCCATGGAGGTGATGATTTTCGCGACATGGCTGATGGATGGGTTTCTGTAGAAGAATCAGAATCAGAGTCAGAAATATAAATAACCTCCAACTCTTCATAAATAAGGCGAATAACATCATCCTTATAAAATGGACCGAGCCTCCTCCAGTATCTCTAACTCGGCCAGACTGAATAGGCCGTCTATATCCCTATAATTCCCCCTAAATCCTGCAGCAGCCCACATGCGCATCAAAGGATAAATCTGTTTGAGATGACAACAAAGAGGCTCGTCATATAGTCAATCAGGCTCATTTTCTGGCCGAATAGGCTCGTCATCTGGTTCTTGCACAGTATGGACAGGATCTTCCAACGCGTGATATTCAAATAAGGGATGGTCCATTGGGATTTCCTAAAAAAACGGGCGCAAAAGGCCTAATACTATACTTGACCTCGTACCTTGAGGATCGGCCCTGGTCTAATGGGTGGCATCAGCATCTTCATCCCCTTCTGGTGGGTGTTGAACGATTGGAGTATCGGCCACCTCACCCCTATCTGATGGAAATTGAACGATCGGGATCTCGGTAGCTTCAAACTCCACCAAAGGATTTTCGACCATGGGAGCTTCGGGCCTCAAAATTTGAACCGGTTCAGGCAAGCCAAAAGATGATTATGTCCTTGACATCTGCACGAGGAACGAAATCATTCAAAAAAAATTATTTCAGATTGTACCTTAGCCCGATGAAGTATAAGGGGCTCGTCTGAGTCGGAGAGCTATGGGTTAGAGAAGGCTGTTTTCCATTTAACTTGTTTGATTTTCTTCGGCCCAGCTTTCTCAGTAGGCTTCTTGGACCCAGCTGTCTCTGATGGTTTTGGGGAAAAAGAGATACGGGAAAACCAAGGCAGAAGGCAAAGAAAAGAGTCTCTCACGGCCGGTCGGCCAAAAACGGTCAAAGAGAGGATGGACCGACATGCAAGGAGAGAAGAATGTACAAGAAAAAGAAGATAATGAAGAACGAGCTTCAGACATGCATTGTTTAATGTATGAGAGTGAGAGAACTTTAAAACATTCCGACGAGGTAGAACGAGAATGAAATAACGGAATGGGCCATCCTTGAACAAGGCCGAATTGGCGGGCAGTGAAGTTAGGAGAATACACATCCACTCCAGCCTTGCCGTTGGCTCCCGTGAAAATGTCATGAATCAGATCGCGGCTGTATAAAAACTTGCGCCATATGTGATTGATCGACTCATCCCCCTCTAATTCGGGAAGCTCATGGACAAAAGAGGGGATGTCGCCCAAGGAGAAAGAAAAGAAAGACGGGACTCTGGAAAAGGGTATAAAAATACTCAAAAATAGTACGAGGAATGAAGGAAGTTGGCCCCAGTTGGGCGAACAAGAGGCCTACACAAGGGTACGACCGGGTTGACTCAAAAGAACCAAAGACTGGAAAATAGGCTCTAATCCAAAGTTAGACGAGCCAAAGAGGGCCGGAGGAGATCGGCGAAGCCCCAGACCGAAGCTGTTTTTGGAGAACGGCCAAACCCTGGTAAATAACGGCCAACAAAAAGGAAGCCAAGTCCAAACGACAGCCGTTGGCAAGGTCCGACGAAATAGAGAGATAACCTGCCACGAGTTTCTGAATAGGCGCGCAAATGAATATTTTTTAAAGCCAGTAATGAAGGAAAACAGTACGCTCTAGCACTGAGACCAGACCAGCCGAGTCAGAGAACGCACGAAAAAAGGCAAGAATAAGATGAGATGGATAAAAAGTCTATTGAAGGGGAGGGAAACGAAAGGTAGTGTAAGCAGAAATGGTCGCACCCAAAGGGGTCAACCCGGTCAAAGCACTGATGTCACGGAGAGTAATAGTGAAGAGACCAGAAGGAAGAAAGAGGAAATTATTGTAATCAGAGGACCAGAAAAGCAGTGATGTGGGGAATAGATTTCGGTTTAAAATAGGGTAAGGTCATGAAAGTTCTATGAGGCCTAGCAAGCTGTTTTCCTCAAGAAAGGTGTGAGTGTCTGCATGCAACCTCATGCGTTGAAACCATGTTTCAAAAGAAGAATCATGTTTAGGCCAGGTTCGAATGAGGTTAGATTGGATGAGTGGAGAAATATTCAGAGGTTCTGAAAATGGAAGGTTAGAAATGGAGGGAAACAGCTGAGCCAAGGAAGCCGTAGCAATGGCAGTATCATCAACAAAAATATGGCCTATGGATCACATGCCGTAGTTTTCATCAAGGGTATAGATGCCAAAGACACCCACATAAGAATCACCCAATGCAGCTTGGTAATCACTGAAAGTTGAGGTGGCCTTTTTTGAAACGGAAGAAGACGATGCCATTACCAAGGAAAATTGAAGGTAAGAAGATGAAAAATGTTGCAGAGAAGTAGAAAGTAAAGTGATGACAAGAAAGAATCAAGCCCTTATATAGCAAAGGTGAAAAGTTCGCCCTAAGACAGATGTCACGGCCCAATTCGGGGAAAGAAAAAGAGCGGGAAAATGAAAAGGGCGATGTCGGATATGATTTGACAAAGAATTGACACGAAAGACGGCGCATTAATTGATGCCATGATGGTTTTTCGATAAGATGTGTTTCGAAGGTTGCGCATTCATTGGAGCAATGATAGGTTCACATAAGAAATGTAAATGACGGCCGCAAGTGCTGATAGAGAAAGAGCAAGGAACAGCAGGCCGAAGCCAGTATACGGCCAATAGGTACCATCCTAACTTTACCCAAGTTAAGAAATTTACCTCGATTTCATTTCCCAAATCAATCAAGGCGAATTTGGGGGACAATTGTTGATGAAGAAAATCGCCCTAGGACGAACGAGTCAATGAGGGGCGAATAGAAAGGACGTGTCAAATGACGAAAAATAATTAAGACTACCAAAGGAAAAGCAGACAAAAAACGACGAAAGGAAAAGCGATCAGGACGATTATTGCGTGAATAGACACGTTGCAATTAACCCCACCATCTAGCAGTTAAATAGCAGCTCCCCACATTCTGGCAGTTATCACACACAACTCAGCAGTTGAATGCATGATCCAGCGGTTACGTGCAAGAATGAAACGTGGGAAATGAAGCAAAACCGCTCAAACGGTTGATAAGGCTCTCCATTATAAAAGGGCCAAGGGTTTGAAGAAGAAGAAAAATGAACAAATGAAGACTCTTTATGAGCATTTTTATTTTATTTCGTAGCTTTGTAATCCATAGATTGTAATTTGTGTGCTTGTGCCCCTTGGAGGCTTATTCACTGAATCGAACACCCTTTGCTGGGACTTTGTCTCAAGAGGTTTGAACCTTACACGCTCATTGACGAAAAATTGTGCAAACAGTCTATCAGTTATCAAATAATATTTCTAATTCATTGTGTAAGAGCTAATATTTAGAGTCTCCGTCCTAAGCACAGAAAATAATAAAACTTTTATGAAATAAAAAAACTTATAAAAATAATTCGAAAATAAAATAACAAATAATAATAGACCCGACAAAAAATTGTCTAGATTTTGTGCGGCGGCTACAATTTAGATTTCTTATTTTATAATATGAGATTATATTTTTATATTGTAATATAGTAATAGGTTTTTATTTTAATAAATTATTATTTTAATTTCATAATTTAATAATAAAAATATTAATTGTAGAGATTTGATACCACATATATTTTTAATTTTAATAGAATATTATACTACATCTTCTTATTATAATAGATAATAAAAAATTAATTGTAGAGATAAGTGTCATACGACACAATGAGATAGTTTAAAAATATTTAACTTATATATATATATATATTATTTATGAGATTATTTATGATATTATTAAAAAATTAATTGAATACTATAATATATATTATTATTATAATAGAGTTCTTATTTAATAGATTTATTAATTTAATTTTATAATTAAATAGTAATTTTTTAATTGTAATAGGATAGTATAATATATTTCTTTTTATAATAAGGTTCTTATAAAATTATAAAATGTATTTTTATTGTAATAGATTTTTTATTTAATACAAAATTAATTGTAAAAATATTTTAATTTTATAAATTAATAAAAAAATTAATTATTGAGATTAAATTCCACTTATTTTTTTTATTTTAATGAGAGATTATAATATGAATTCTTATTATAATAGGTTTCTTTATTTGAATTTTATAATTTAATAATAATAAATTAAAATATTAATTAATTAAATTTCTAGGTTTCTTACTTTAATAGCAGATTATGTTTTTATATTGTAATAGTTTTCTTATGTTAATAATTTATTCTTTTAATTTTATAATTTAATAAGAAAAAATTTACAGAGATATTTTAATTTTATAATTTAATAATTAAAAAATTAAACGTAGAGATTAGGTTAATTGTAGATAATTTAATAGTATTTTTTTAATAAGATAGTCTAATATGTTTTCTTGTTATAATAGAATTCTTATAAAATTATAATATATATTTCATTGTAATATTATTTTATTTAATAGATTTATTAATTTTATTTTATTTCATTATGAAGCAACCACATGGCGCAATGAGGAGACTTAAAAATATTTAACTTATATATATATATATATATTATTTTAATTTTATAATTTAATAATAAAAAATAATTTTAGAGATATTTTAATTTTATGAATAATAATAAAAAATTAATTGTATAGATTAGGTTAATTATATATAATTTAATAATATATTTTTTTTAATATGATGGTCTAATATGTTTTCTTTTTATAATAGAATTCTTTTAAAATTTTAATATATATTTTTATTGTAATATGATTTTTATTTAATAGATGTATTAATTTAATTTTATAATTTAATATGAAACTATCACGTAACATGATAAGAGGCTTAAAATATTTAACTTATATATATATATATATATATATATATATATATATATATATATATATATATATATTATTTATAATTATATATTATTGATATTTAATCATCTGTAATGAATGTAACTACGAGTCTTTTAGTCTTTATCCGAAACTTAAACACAAATCAATTCGGAGCTATAGCATTTCTCAGTGAATAATAACAACCAGTCTACCTACTTTACAAGTATTAATAAAATTAATTAGTTTCTTACTTTAATAGTGAATTATGTGTTTATATTGTAATAGATTTCTTATGTTAATAATTTATTTTTTAATTTTATAATTTAATAATAAAAAAATTTTGTAGAGATATTTTAATTTTATAGTTAATAATAAGAAATTAATTATAGAAATTAGGTTAATTGTAAATAATTTATAAATTTTTTTAATATGATAGTCTAATATGTTTTCTTGTTATAATAAAATTTTTATAAAATTATAATACGTATTTTTATTATATATGTATTTTTATTTAATAGATGTATTAGTGTTATATTTAAAAATCATTTAGTAACATTTAAGATAAAATTTAGGCAAGAATGCAAAAGTGATTCTCTAACTTTCATGTTTTTTCATTTAAGTCCGTTAACTTTCAGTTTTGTCAATTCAATCCTCTAATTTTCAATTTTTGTCAATTCATGCTCCGTTATAAATTCATCACTGTTGCCGTTACAAATAACAAGCAAAGTAAACGTACTTTGCTTGTTATTTAATTAATACCCTCAATTAGAAAATATAGGTAGACAGAGGAAGCTAAAGCAAAGTAAACCTACTCTGCTTGTATCTTCGAGCTATTTTTTGTCAAAAACACATATCTCAAGTTCAATATGCCTTTTTGTCAAAAAATTATAAAAATTATAACTAGTGCTAGTAACGAAGATATGTATTTATTATAAGAGATTAAGATAATCAAATGTTTACCTACTATATTTAGACTCGAATCGAATGATTCGATTGTGTTATTTTCAATCCTTCAAAAAAAAAACACGAGACGATACATTTTACACTGCAGTTGATCAGTGGACCCTAGCGACGAGTGTGGAAAATAATTATACGCAACTTATTTAGCAAAAAACTTAATGGTTAGACATTACAATATATGCGATTGCAAAAAATCAAAAGTATTGGTTGTCATCAAATGTAATGCCACATCATCCGAGAATGTCATCATGCCACTCAAAAGATGGAGAAAATCTACCATACAATGGAGGTAGATTTTAGTAAATGACATCAAATGTGATACCGCGTTGTATGGTAGATTTTCTCCATCTTTTGATTCGATGGAGAATAACACAATCGAATCATTCGATTCGAGTCTAAATATAGTAGGTAAAACATTTGATTATCTTAATCTCTTATAAAAACACATATCTTCGTTACTAGTACTAGTTATAATTTTTATAATTTTTTGACAAAAAGTCATATTGAACTTGAGATATGTGTTTTTGATAAAAAAAAAAATAGCTCGAAGATGCAAGCAGAGTACGTTTACTTTGCTTTAGCTTCTTCTGTCTACCTATATTTTCTAATTGAGGGTATTAATTAAATAACAAGCAAAGTACGTTTACTTTGCTGTTGTCATTATTTGTAACGTCAACAGTGATGAATTTATAGCGGAGCCTTGAATTGACAAAAATTAAAAGTTAGAGGACTGAATTGACAAAACTGAAAGTTAACGGACTTAAATGAAAAAATATGAAAGTTAGAGGGTCACTTTTTCATTTTTGCTAGATAATGCTACAAATTTTCTAAATAAATATATAAAAAAACACGTGTAAAGGTGTTTTTTTTTAAAATTAAAAAGATAATAAAATTATGTTAAATGAGTGACACAATTATGACCTAGTAATTAACAGACCGGGTTTGAATTAATTTAATATGAGATAAAAAGACTTTTTTTTTTTGAAACATTATAAATCCCGCCGTCAAATCAATACTGATTTCATTGGTAGGCATTTTTTGAGGATAAAATTATGTGTAACTATTAGGACTTTTTTATGTGTTTTTTTTTATTTTGGCTTGATTGCATATGTATGTTGAATGACGTTTGTGGGTGTCATCACTGTAAGTTCTCACGAGACTATAATTCATCTAATAGGGTCGACTAGGGGTTTAAAGATTTGTTGCATACGCTAAATGAAATCGTGATCCTTACATAAATGGCTTAGGTTAATTAGTTTTATTTTATTTTATTTTATTTCTTTTTGTTTTGCTCGATGACTAACAAAATATTAAGTTTGAGGGTATGATGAGCGGTTAAAATACACATTTTTCTCGTCTCTTTATCTTAAAATTTTGTGGGTGATATCGAGCTTTATGAGCTAATTGATGTATTTTGGGTGCGTTTTTACTGGTCGAAATAATATCACGACTCAAAATATTTATATAGGAATGAAAACGGAAAAATACGGAGCAACTCGAGGTGTATTTCAGAGTCAAAACGCTCGTCGAGACACACACCTTTACAAATTTCTTCTAGAACGTCAATGCCAAATTCATTCGGTACGTTGTGACGCTAAGGAGAGAGCATCGCATTGCGCACCAAAGAATTGACAATGAAGTCGCGACGCGTTCATCGTATATGTATATGCTTACTGAAAACATGTTGCTGAACCTGAAAATTTAGATTTTGAAATCTATCTGCTGTATCTAAAAACTGAAAATGAAAGTGTTTCGCTGGAAACTGAAATCTGAAATCTATATGCTTTTCAATAAAATTTGAAATCAAGAATACTTTGAAACTATGCTCATGCATCATCCACAACCATATGCATCATCCAAATCCATATGCATCATCCAAATCCACAAACACACGTACATTGAATCCATAAATGTGGAAAATACTTCAACTGGATATGGGAACTAATTGTATCTAGTCCATACCTGAGTATCTATGTGTCTGAAAACTATAAAAATATATAACAACTTCTGAAACTTGAAGGGTTCTATAAATCAAGAAAACTCACCTATTAGGAAATGTCTAAATCTGTTGTGATATATGAAATCAGGTAAAATCAAAATCTAATATAAATAAATCCAAATTTATAATCTGGTGGAAATAAACTATTGTATAAAATTATGCATGTCATTTAATGCAAGCAATGCTACATTTCATGTTCAAATCAGCATAAATCAATCATGGTCAACCATAAGCCGATGACATCTCAATTATCCAATACATACAAAATGGGTTCGTGTCTCAGATTGGTAAAGACATTCATATGCAACTTCATGATGCAAAATGCTCATATATATCATCAACCATATCAATACATCTAATATAAGTAGATCCACACTCGGTTCAAAACTATTTTCGGCCAAAAAATATAACTGAATTCTATTTGGAAATACTTCTAAAAATATGTTTACAACTCATATACTAAACTTAAGCTTTGTGTGAAAATAAACTAAACTTTAAATCTGAGCCATAAACTAGTATTGTACTATACATGTTATATATATACACATATATTTTTATCACATTATCAATATGCGACTAAGAAAACATCTATATCGCTTCTGAAATCCATAATTCATGCTTCTAAGAATTACTGATTTGTACATATATACATGTATCTACATATAGTCTTTTAGGATTGGTGCTCAGAGTGCCAATTTTCTTATGTATTTCGCTGTAAATACTTATGTAAACATTTTATTATGAATAAAATAAATAGTTTCTATTATATAACATCTATTTATATATGGTAAAGACGTAATTGACCTTAGAATGATTAGTTCTGATACTGTTGCAAAAGCGTCGCAACTGACATTGAGTTGTATCATGACGTTGTCATTCTTAGACATGTCCTGGTCAAGGTTTACACTACTTGGTCAGTAAAGTAAACCCATTGAGATCGGTACATGTCGTATGCTGGAATCTTAGATTCCAATGGTTTCTCTCAATGAACCATGAGTCTTGGAGACTCGTATAGACATGTAGTTGTTTATAGTGGATAAACACTGAACGACTCACCGAAGATTCTTAATATATGCTACACCAACGTCAATAAGATCTTCTCGAGTTGAGTAGCATAGTGATTCTTTGACTTGAGATACCACTGTGGATATATGAGATATTCTCCACACTTTGATGGCAGTCACGTCACCGACCTATTAAGGTCAGACCTCCGCCTGTCCATTGGGTGTGGACTGGTCTTCAGGATATACTGTGTGTGACAAGATAGAATATGTCAGCTCTGTGTACAGAGCATATGTATTCAATATGGAATTAGAAATCTGTTAAATCCATGGGCCTGTGGTACACTGTAGAAGCGAGTTCTAAGTGTTATTGACCGGTGTGTAATGACACGCGTATAACGCAAGTGCACGTATCGTTCAAGTAGTATAAAAAGTATCAATCCCACGAGGACTTAATAACTAATGTATTAATTTATGAGGTCAAATGATTACTAGTATCTAACAGGTGATTGATTGATTTGAAATGGTGATGATTTTGAATTTAAAAACAAGTAAATAAAATTGCGCGAAAGTAAGTGTAAGAAAATTCAATATTAGGAAACTATCTAGGGTTGTGAATATTCCAATATCATTTTAAAGATGAAGTGGTTATTCCATTTTTCTGTAATATATCGGTTTACTAACCTAGAACACTAAGTTATGCGAAAGCCTTTGTCGATGGTCAGACGTAAATACCCAGTATAACCCAATTGAACCAAATGTTTATGTCAACCAAATTACCTGGATTCATTAAGTTTAATTTCCAATTATGGCTACCCCCGCTCGACAGATATATGTCT
>SKCR01011850.1:0-86572 GCA_019454045.1 Zanthoxylum bungeanum | reverse complement strand
GGAGTTTATTATCCTACAACACATTTATTTCTTGTTGAAAGTTCGAATATTGTTGGTACTCTATATGAGCATGTTGAAAATTGTGATCATAATGATATTATTTTACTTGCAGCTATTGTTGTTATGAAACAAAAATGGTTGAATTATTTTAGAGACATTTTATTACTTTATTTTATTGTCACGATTTTTAATCCTAGATTTAAATTAGAAGGTTTGAATAGTGCCTTACAAGCTAACTATGGATATTTAGAAATAATAGATGAAATTGATATTACAAGAATAATAGCTAAAATAAAAATTGATTTAATAGATTTATTTAATGATTATGTTAGTAGATAGATATAACTTGCAATCAGTATGACAATCTATTTGTAGCGAACCCGTATTACAATAAAGACTTAGCGTAGGTGATCGTTGGTTACTACAATAAAATAAAAAACATAGGGATAACACGACTAACAACCCAGAATTAGATAATTATTTATCTACCAATTTCGAGTTTCCTACTGAAAGTTTAATAAGTAAAAAATTTTTAAGTCTTTGACTGGTGGAACCGACATCAAAATGTTTTTCCTGTATTATCAATTATTGCTAGAGTTACTGGCAGCACCTGTTTCCACCGTTGCGGTTGAGCAAACCTTCAGCATAAGAGACAATATATTGGAAGCGAGACGGTCTTCATTACATCCAAGCACTTTAGAACCAACAACATATGTTGATGATTGGACCCGAGTTGATCTGAGGCAACAAGAAGATGCCCCCGATGACTTTGAAGACTTGTTCGACAATGCATCTGCAAGTGCAAGCGGAACAGGAGCTGAAGGATCAACATGCACTCATAATGATGATTGATGATGATTGATCAGTAAATAATTATAAATTGCAATGGGGAACTATCTTAAAATTATAATGGAACTACGTGAGCTTTGATTCCTCTCACCCTTGGAGGATACATAGGCAACTTAAGTTCTTAAAAATTTAAGTTCAAGCTCATTAACTTAATAATTTTATTTTTAATTTTTCTTAGATAAGAATTTTATTTATAATTTAATGTAATCTAAATTCAAATTCATAATTTTAAATAAATTTTTTAATCTCATATTTTTTTAAAAATCATTATTAAATTTAAAAAAAAAATAAAAAAAAAACTGAATGTTCCGGTTCTGGTTCCACATAAATGTGAAACCGGGAACCGGCCGATTTGGTTCCGGTTCAAAATCGATCCGGACCGGTGGCCAGGTCTAACTCTCAGCATTAGGATCCAAGATGGATGATCGAAAAATTTAAAACTATAATAATGGAATCATGGTTGCATCAAAAATAATTTAAGTCTAACTCATTATCAATTTTCTCTATGAGGTCCTCAAAGGGGTCGTTTGATGGTGTAGGGTTCGAGAGCTCACCTTGAGGTACTGGGTTCGAATCCAATGAGTACGT
Organism: Zanthoxylum bungeanum; assembly: GCA_019454045.1. Taxonomy (NCBI): domain Eukaryota; kingdom Viridiplantae; phylum Streptophyta; class Magnoliopsida; order Sapindales; family Rutaceae; genus Zanthoxylum; species Zanthoxylum bungeanum. The sequence continues at coordinate 85,135 of SKCR01011850.1, read as the reverse complement.
TTTTTTGTAAGAGCCTGGGACAGCAGGGGGTTTTACCCTGCTCCGCTTAAGCTCGGAAAAGGTGGTTTGACGGTGAGATTTCCAACAATTCCAAAAAACAAAATCTCTAAGAGCCCATAAATAAATTAACCAGGAAATTATTATTTTCAAACAGTAAAATACTAGGTGCCAAAATTACTCCTGACAAACACACATGTTCCCACGAGTGGAGAAATATGATAAGTTGGTGAGAGAGTTGGGAGAGTTGATGGAAGAAATTAGTAAAACATGCAGGAAGTTGAGAAGCAATTAGAGGAAGTTATTTACAGAAAGTATAAAAACTAAATAGGAGCCAAGAGATGGGGATCTCCAAAACATCGATCCAAAAAACTTAACGTGTCAACTTTCATTAGCTTCTCTCTGTAGTTAAATTTCATTTCAAGTCTTCCTTTGTAGTTATAATTTATTTTAATTTGAGTTAAACTTAGCTTAACAATTCTAATAAAGATTTTTTTTCCAGTAGTTTTAATTCTTTTTTTTGGAAACGTTGGAAATCCCTCCGCCAAATCACTTGACTTGGGCTTAAGCGGAACATGTAAAACCATCGGCTGTCCTAAACTCTTACAAGAAATACACCCCATGGAATCAAACACGGAACCTGACTACCAAATCTTAAGCCATTTGCCAATAAGCCAAACCCCTTGGGGGCCAATAGTTTTAATTCCTTATCCCTTATTAGCATCGTCGTAGGGGGTGTATTCAATTGAGATTTTAAAAGAATTTTTTGAGTTAAATAAGTCTTGTTGTATTCAATTAAGATTTTTAAATAATCTAAAAAGTCTTGTGGTAATCCATTAAAACTATTATGATTTTTTAAAGAGTGTATCCAAATCTAGTGATATTCAATCAGGACTTTAAACAAGTAATATAAAGTCTTATGATATTGAAAAACATAATTATTTTGAATGATTTTTTTATATGTGTGATTGTGTGAAACTTTTTAGTGAGGATTATAAATATCACACTCTATAAAAAAATCATAGCCTAACCCATGAGACTTTTTACATTAGATTTTTTTAACTGTTAGAAAACAGAAGATACATGACGAAGCTATTGAAGCCGGTGATTCCAGCTTTGGTCCTTCCTCAATATTCAAACCCATATCTATTATTCAATCATAAACCGTCATTCAGAATCTCTGCTTCTGCTAAAATGGCAACCACCATTAAAGCTGATACCAAACCAACTTCCAAGAAAATGAAAATCATTGATTCTCATCTGCACGTTTGGGCATCTCCTGAAGAGGCTGCTGATAAATTTCCTTACTTTCCTTGCCAAGAACCCACCTTGCCCGGACATGTCGATTTCTTGTTTCAGTGCATGGAAGAAGCGGGAGTGGATTGTGCACTTATTTTGCAGCCCATTAATCACAAGTTTGATCATTCTTTAGTGACAAGGGCAGAGTTATGGGAGGAGTTTTTGTGGGGGATTTGGAATTGAATGAAAGAAATGGGTGTCTCAGTTCTCCTTCACCAATGTTGCAACTGAGGTTAACTCTGTTGAACAGCCACTTCAACACCAGATCTAAGGTGGCTGGATACGTGGGTGACAGCAGAACTTCTTCAATCGGATAGATGATAATGTACAAAGGGAATTTAGCACAACTATGAACTAGATAATAGCCCAAGAAAAAAATGTCTCATTGAACTAGATAGACATTACTCATAATCAGATTAAAAGTTTGTTAGTTAGCATCATAAAAGTAAAAAAAAAAAAAATTTATTTATGTGGTCCTTTCAAATCTTTTAATTTTTATGATATAAATCTTTTAAAATCCAATAAGTACAAAAATCATGATTAAAAAAACTGTAACAAAATCTTATAAGTTCTTACATTCTTAATAGTCTTTTAAAATCTATTGAACTTATTTATCCATAAATAATCTTTTAAAATCTCAATTGAATACACCATCGTAGAATCTAATTGTATATCTCTTTCAGACATTAGAGAACCTATTAGTTTTTATAATCGTTTGATTACAAGTCATATAATAACATTGAAGATTCACTCCTCTGACACGTCCAACAATACCACTTTATATGTTGGTGGCTACGATGGAGGATGTCGGTGACCGAGGAACGCCTGACAGTGACGTCGGAGATGGTGGATGCAACACACGGCACTGTGGTGGCAGCTTGGGACGACGGAGCACGAGGCACTGAAGGCTCTGTTGCTGTTAGATCGCACATGAAGTAGGCTGTTATTGGAGACAGAGCATACGTCGTAGAAGTTGTTTGGGCTGGATGAGTGGCTAATGAAATTACACAGGTTGATGTTTCACCAAAGAAGACGATGAGGCCCATTGCGCTGCTAGTGCTTTCCGTGGCATGAGGGTGGTTGTCGTTGAAGGAGTGGACGACGTGCTAAGGAAGATGAGTCCATGGAGGGAAAGCCTGCTGCCGTGGGTAAGGAGGAGAGATTGGGTGAAGGAGTTAGGTTCGATTTCTCTAATTTTGGGCTATATTTTAAGGATTTTGAAATCAGAAGTCCTTGTTAACTTAAATTAGGATTTGGGATATTTTTGTATTTGTTTTTTGATATGGAGGGGAAGACTTGAAAAAAAAATTTACATGTAAGAAGCAATATCATTGGCAATTTATTACCGATACCATTCCTCATCAAATTTCGAAAAAGGGACTTGGGGGGTTTTTGAGATTTTGACATCCTTGGGATAGAAATAGGTGAAAAATAAAAGGAAATTATGTGAGGAACAAAGAAATGGATGAGCTTAAATACATGAAAATTAGCACATTAAGCCAAAAATATGCGAAGGGCATTGTTTTCACCAAAAATAATTTAAGCCCAACCCAGAACCAATTTACTCTAAGAGCCCATAAATAAATTAAGCTATAAATTATTATTTTCAAGTAGGAAAATATCAGTGACGAAACTACTCCTCACAAACACACGTTCTTAGGAGTGGAGGAATATGGGAAGTTGGTGAAGAGAGTTGGGGGAGTTGATGGAGGAGTTAGTAGAACATGCAGGAAGTTGAGAAGCAATTAGAGGAAGTCAGTTCTAGAAAGTATAAAAGCCAATGAGGAGCCAGAGAGGGGGACCTCCAAAACACGATCCCAGCCAAAACACTCAACATGTCAACTTTATCTAGTTTCTCTCTGTAGTTAATTTTCCTTCCAAGTCTTCCTCTATTGTTATAATTTATTTTATTCTAGTAAAACTTAGCTTAAAAATTCATTTCTCTATAACTTTACATTTTTATTCCTGGTAAAGATGTTATTTCCATTAGTTTTATTTCATTATCTCTTATTACTATCCTCATAAAATCTAACTGTCTTCTCTCTCTTTCAGAATTTAGAGAACTCTTAGTTTTACAATTGTTCGATTAGAAGTCAGGTAGTAACATTGAGGATTCAATCATTTGGCACGCCTAGAAACACCACTTTTGGAACCAACAATTAGGTATGATGATTATTTAATATTTATTTTTGATTCAGGGAATAATGAGGATTAGGTGTAATCCACATCCTCGTCCCATTTTTTATTTTTTTAATATTATTTTTTTTCAATTTTAGTGGAAAAAATTAAATACAATAACCATTTATGTAAATAAAATGTATCCTAATATTTTAAAAACATATATTACTAATAGACAATCTAGAAACTTAATGAAACATGTCAAAATATAAAAAGAGTTTAGAGATATTTATAATTGGGATAATCTATTTATCATTAATTTTTTACCCTTATAGATGTAATTATTTGGCAATATCTTTCATTTTTAATAATTTCATAAATAATATTGTAATATCGATAATGTTGACTTAATTTAACGGATATGTACTTTATTTTATTTTTTTAAAACATATATTACTAACAGAAAATCTAATAACTTAAATGAAACTTTTCAAAGTATAAAAAGAGTTTAGAGATATTTATAATTGTGACAATCTATTAGTCATTATTTTTTTTGTCCTTGCAGATGTAATTATTTGTCAATATCCTTCATTTTTGATGATTTCATACACAATATTGTAATATTGATCTTATTGACTCAATTTCATTGATATATGCTTTATTTTATTTTAAAGATAAAATTATTAGTTATTGAAGATTCGAGTCCCATCAAAGATTCCCATACTACTTAATCCAATAATTAGAGGGGATGGATAGGGTACGAAGACATAAACAAATCGTCAGAAATTAATATAAAAAATATCGATCCTCTCTCTTTTCCTCCTCATCGCCATCCCTAATTCAAATCCCTATAAATACACTCGAGTCTGAAAAATGAACTGTAATTGGCTCTCTCTCCCCCCCCAATAATATTGCATTATTATTCTACTTAAACAATAAGTATAATGCTCCGAGAAATGAGAGGCCCACTCAGATCTCAAAATTAGTAAAAATTCAAATCCAATAGCATATGACCAAAGTGATGATCAGATCAGTGCTATGTTATCAAGCATGCAACATAAGGTTACAGTAGAAATGAATGAACTACTGGGGCAACCTTTTACAGCCGAAGACATCAAAGAAGCTCTTTGGCAGATGTGCCCTACAAAGGTCTGTGGTCCAGATGGCTTGCCTGCAGCCTTCTATCAGAAGCATGGGAAGGAGGTGAGCAAAGGAGTTACTGCTACTTGTCTAAAGTTTCTGAATGGTCATTGTGATATTACCCTCATAAACCACACGCACATTTTCTTAATTCCTAAAGTTGAGAAACCAAAAAGAGTGGGGGAATTTCGACCCATAAGTCTGTAATGTGATCTACAGGATTATAACCAAAACATTGGCAAAGAGACTAAAACTCTTTCTACACCAAATCATCTCCCCTTCATAGAGTGCCTTTATCCCCATTAAACTCATTACGGATAACATTATCATTGGCTAGGAAGCTCTGCATAAGATCAGACTCAGCAATAGCAAGAAACATGGATTTGTTGCGCTTAAACTTGATATTAACAAAGCCTATGAAAGGATTGAATGGCCCTTTTTAAGGCAAGCTATGTTACATATGGGGTTCACAAGAACTTGGGTTGATTTAGTGATGAATTGCATTTCTACTTCATCATTTTCAGTAATCATAAATGGGGTGGCAAAGGGTTGTATACAACCTCAAAGAGGGTTGAGATAAGGATGTCCACCGTCGCCATACCTGTTCATTATTTGTGCAGAGGAATTCTCCAATATGCTGATGCAGGAAGAAAGGCAAATGACTATACATGGGCTTAGGTTTGACAGAAGCACAACAATTGTTAATGTCCTAAACATGCCACGGGATCTCTAAGCGTGATTATTGTGTGAATATTACAAGATAAGTTACGGAAATTACTTACATTGCTCGGTAGTGAAAATCGAAATTTCTCCTCGGATGTAGAAGCTCCAAGCTTTCTTTGTTGTTCCAAACTCATGGGTGAGTTTCCCTATCACCTTCATTTACTCCTCAAGTGCTAGCTTGCAAGAAATTTTGCAACAAAATTTCCTTTTGGGAGAGTGGAAGTCACGGCAATGGAGGGTTTAGAAGAGAGAGAGAGTTTTTTGTTTTTCTTATTTTTGTTTCCAAAACAAAAAGTAATACACAAGTTGACTTGTAAAATGTGTATATGATTTTCCAAAAGCTAAAACAAAATTGTGTTGAAAATAAATGCATTAAATGCATTCACCCACTTCCATCAACTAATGACTAGTGATGTAAGTTAGTGGGTCCCACACTTAAATTCAAAATTCAAGTTGGGTTACTGAACACACTTCGGGCTCGGGTTAATTTAATCCGATTATACGAATTTTCCATTTCGACGTAATTAAATCCAATTTAATTAAATAATAATGCCTAGCAAAATTTCTCTGCTTCTCGTAAGGAGTGAATTCCATATCTATGTAAAACGTTCTCAGTTACACACCAAACCATATCCCCAAAATACGTAGTTATTGGCCGGGAATGCAACACCAACTTCACCTTTGTAAATCAAAGGACATAGTCTGCTATGCAAGAATTCGTAGTACACTCAGAATTAAGATCGAATCCATATATGACCATCTATTAGATAAAATGAATTTCTTCTGTTAACGAATATTAAGAGAAATTCAAATTTATCTGAGTCCAGTCCTATATGATCTCATCATACAAGGTGCCTCTATTCCAATGTCACTAAATAATGATCTCAGATCAAGGTTTTCATACAAGTATAGAATGAACCACAGTTATAGATAAACCACAAACAAAATACCCTCTTTGTTTGCTCTCTATGGACTAAGTCTGAAATTACAAGAGTAATAATGGTAAACAAGACAATTGGATAATATGTGATTTAAATCAAAAAACTTTGATAAATGAATAATGCATTTATTATTATTACAATAATCAATTTCGTTTATAATACATGGAGCTCTAGGGCATATATCCCAACATTAAGCACATCATTTAATTCAATTTGTATCTTTTTGTTCTTTTGAGTATTATTATGGGTTATTTATTATTCTCTGTGTTTAATGCGTTTTATGGTCTGGCCAATAATTGAATAGGTGTGGTAAACCCGTAAGAACTTGGAAAATGGAATTTGGGTTCAGCCTTGGGAATAATAGCGCGTGATTGTAATACTTAATGAATAGATTTCCGGGCAGGATAGGAAAATACATGCAAGGCATGCGTAACCAAAATTAGAACACATACTTCACTACAAGAAAACAATCAAATAACGACGAAAACTTTTGTTGGTCTTAGCGACAGAATTTTATTCCGTCTCTTTATAGCGACGTAAATTCCATAGTTAATTAGCGACGAAATTCTATTCCGTCGTTAAATAGCGAAGGAAAATTCTATTTCTATTTAGCGACGAAAATTTCGTTTAAACGACGGAAATTCCATCTCTATTTAGCGATGTAATAAATTCCCATAGCTAAATAGAGACAAAATTTCCGTATCTATTCTGTAGCTATATATTTAAAAAAATTAAATTAAAAAAAGAAATTTTAAAATTTTAGAGAGACGAGAAATTTAAAATTTTAAAGATGTGTGAAACTTTTAAATTTTGTAAATAAGAGAAAGTTTTAAATTTTAGAAAGGAAATAATTTTAAAATTTTAGAGAGCTGGGAAATTTTATAATTATATAGATGTGAGAAAATTTTAAATTGTAGGAGAGGAAATTTTAAAATTTTAGATAAGGGAAAATTTTAAAATTTTTTAATGGTGGAAAATTTTAAAGAAGTGACTTTTTTAATTGTTATATATACATCTTCAATTCCATAAGACACCATAATGTCCATCGCAAGTTTCGACACACCACCATTCATTTACTCCACCTTAAACCAAAAAGCAAATATTAGTGTTTGTTTCTCAGGAAAATTTAAAAGTGGAGATAAGAAAAATGAGAGATTGATAATGAGAGTTGAGGTATGAAAAAATTTGATGGTATATGGAATTGAGTAAGAAACTTTTTGATGGTGTATTGGAGTTGAGAGTTAAAAAAATTGTGGTGTATATATAGATGAAGAAAATAAGAGAAGCGGGAAGATTTGTAAATTTCTTAGACATTTGAAATTTTCGTAAGGCGGAAATTTTTTGAAATTTGACGAAATTTAGCGATGATATAGAGATTCTGTTTCTATTTAGCGACGGATTAGAGACAAAAAATCTGTCTCCATTTTTTAAAAAAAAAAATGGCGCCAATGGAATAAAATTTTCGAGGGATTGAAAATTTTAAAAATTAGCGACGGAATAAAGATTTCGTTTCTATTTAGCGACGGAAAATTGATTCCCTTTCTATTTAGCTACGGAAAATCCATCTCTATCTTTTTTTTTAAAAAAAATGGCGCCGAAGGAATAAAATATTAGGGGGATTGAAAATTTTAAAAATTAGCGATGGAATAGAGATTTCATTTCTAATTAGCGACGGATAAGCGACAGAACAATTCCGTTTCTAATTAACAATAATTTTGAAAATTAGAAATAAAAATAAAAATTTAAAATTAGCTACGGAATTGAGATTTCGTTTCTATTTAGCGACGGAACAATTCTGTTTCTAATTAACAATAGTTTTGCAATTTTGAAATTAAAATTAAAATAAAAATTAGCTACAGAATTGAGATTTTGTTTCTATTTAGCGACGGAATATTAATTCGTTTCTATCTAGCGACGGAAAAATTCTGTTTCTATTAACAATAGTTTTGCAAATTAGAAATTAAAATTAAAATTTAAAATTAGCTACGGAATTGAGATTCCGTTTCTATTTAGCGACGAAAAAATTATGTTTCTAATTAACAATAGTTTTACAAATTAGAAATTAAAATAAAAATAAAACTAAAAATTTAAAATTAGCTACGAAATTGAAATTATGTTTCAATTTAGCGACGGAAAAATTTCGCTTCTAATTAACAATAGTTTTGTAAATTAGAAATTAAAATAAAAATAAAAATTTAAAATTAGCTACAGAATTGAGATACCGTTTCTATTTAGCGACAGATTAGCGACGAAAAAATTCCGTTTCTAATTAACTATAAATTTAAATTTAAATTTAAATTTAAATAGAAATTTGAAATTAGCGATGAAATTAAGATTCTGTTTCTAAATAGCGATAGAAAAAAGTCCGTTTCTAAATTAAATTAGCGACATAAAAATATCCATTTCTAAATTAAATTAGCGACAGAAACATAAATTCGATTTATGTTTTCGTATCTAATCTAGAGATGGGATTTTTTGTCGTTAATTTCTGTCCCTAATTTCATTTTTCAGTTTCAATTCTGTCGTTAAATTTTGAAATGGAATATTTTGTCGCTAAATTTCTTCGCTAAAATTGTAATTTCTTGTAGTGCTTAATGAGTTTGACTTAATTTAATTAGGAAAAACCCACCTTAAGGTCCCTGTACTCTCAATTTTTTTTACATTATACCCATGTACTAAATTTTCTACACATTGCACCCCTATACTCTCAATATTTTTACATTGCACCCCTGTACTAAATTTTCTACACATTGCACCCTGCACTCTCAAAAAATTGACATTCCACTTCCATTATTTTAACGGCAAGTTAACAGAGTTGAGAAATATTCTGACATCACCCACCATTATTTCGGATTGGACCGAGCAAATTTTTTTACTTTGAAGTTATGCTAGGGCGCATAACTATATTATGCCTCTTCTGATACATTCAAAAATCCAACTAATTTATTGTAAAAACTAGATCAAAACTACGATCTTGGAGTGTTTTAATGAACAACAAAAAACAAACAAAGATGTTTCACGGTTATCAGACATCATTCCCAAAGAACGACAACGAGTATTACATGTCATGCGTGCACATTTATAGCAACACCCATTTTTTTAGCTCTTCTCTTTTTAGCATAGGTGATTCTTCCTAAACCAGGCAGATATGACACAAATAAGGATGAGTGATGTCAGAATATTTCTCAACTCTGTTAACTTGCCGTTAAAATAAGGGTGAAATGTCATTTTTTTTGAGAGTGCAGGGGTGCAATGTGTAGAAAATTTAGTACATGGGTGCAATGTAAAAATATTGAGAGTACAAGGGTGCAATGTGTAGAAAATTTAGTACAAGGGTGCAATGTAAAAAACATTGAGAGTACAAGGGCCTCAAGGTGGGTTTTTCCATTTAATTATCATAAGAATATAGATAATCGAATTAAGTTAAGCTTTTCTACCTGACCATCGGAAGAAACTTGTAGATAAATTAGCGTTCTAGGTTAATAATACATAATAATAACCCAACTGAATAAAAAGTGCAATAATCCCTAGTTTACATGCTTAGGTGAAGTTATAACTCTAAATTCTTCTCTCGCATAAGGTTTTCCAAAGTAGCTCATTTTCTGTAATTTAGATTTTCAGTTATTTAATTTAATCTAATCTCTCTTTGTAACACCTGATAATCCCGATGAATATTATGTTATAGGCGGCATGATACATGACATAAATCATGTTCAAGCATGTGGGTGTGTGTGGAATTATTTTTTGGACATTCGATAAATTTCTCGTAGTTCCGATACAGAATTTATCCCAAGATTCAATTCGGACAGCCCGTGATATTTGGGTTGTAACCTTTTCATATGAACTCTGATTTTATGAATTTTATATCGTCGGAAAGCTAAGACCGAGACCTACAATTTTCCTGTTTGATATGTTTCCAGATTCGAATCAGAAATAAGTCAAAAATATAGTTCAAAAATTCAGATGAATAGTACCTGAGGACTAATGTAGATAATTCTATAAGTTTCTCAAAATATCTGATATTTTACCATTAAATCATTACTTATTCAGCCCCTAGTATAAAATATGTAATACTATTCATGTATCTTTAACATTTGTGAAGAAGAGAAAATGTGAAAGGGAGAAGAAAGAATAAAAGAAGGAAGAAAGAAGAGGGGAACCATTTTTCTCACCAAAGGTAATGAGGAAGCAAAGGCAAATAAACACATAACAAGCTAAGAAATTGAATGGCAATCTTAGAAGACGTATTTGGTGAAGGAAGTCAAGTGAAATGAGATAAGGAAATCTTGACCTAAAATTTGGATTGTAGAATTTTGGTGATATGATGCTATGTTGGTATTCTTGGCATGCTAGGGATTGCATCTAGGTGGATAAAGAACTAAGAAATTGAGTGTATTAAGAAATATCCAAAGTTTGAAAATCCTAGATATTGAGCTAAAATAAGAATGATAAGATTATAGGATTGCCTTGATGGTGTAATGTTGGTATAACATATATGATGTTGGAGTTTAAAGACGTGCATGTATGAAGGTCATAGTGTGAGGTGTTGAAGTTGCACTTCGGTATAGCCATTCAAGAGTTGGTGTTAGGCCCTGAAATCAGGTCAGCGTCGTGACGCTCGACACAGCATCACAATGCGTAACCAGAATGTGCTTACTACCTCAATCTAAACATGTGGGCATCGCGACGCAGAACGCTCAACGACACGACGCGTAATGAACATAAGCTCTCTACCTCGGGCCTGATCAGTAGAGCGTCGCGACACGTAGAGTCTGGTGTCGCAAGCGAAACAAAACATGCTCTCTGTCTGGCTCTGCTTGCATGAGCGTCGCGACGCGCCCAAACTTACGTCGCGACGCAAGCTAAAAACAATCCCTTCCCAATTCTTAATCATCATAGGAAGTTGGAGAGAACCCTGAAGATTCCATTTACGGTATGTATAAGCATCCACTACGTCCATGATAATAATTAACTTTCTAGTGAAAATATGCTAACCAATCTTGAATACATAACGAATTTATTTTCGGCAGGAGACTCCCTAGTCGCATCCAGGAATCAAGGGCAATAGAAATTAATCTGTGAGTGGACTATTTTCTTAAGTTTTGTTTACTTACATGTTTTTGAGCTTGAAACTAAATTTTCCGCACTTATGGCGTTAGCCAAGTTTATTTCATATGTTTTATGAATTAAAATGTTTTAATTAATATTTTAGAAGGAAAAGAAGATGATTTTTAAAGTATGATTTTATGGTTTTGGAGGCATGGGGAAAAACCCACCTCAGATATAACTTGACTCAGATATGGAATTGACGGTTACTGGAATTGACAGACATGACATGTACATATGTAAAGCAGGACTAGAGGGACGGTGATATGTAACGCCATTAGATCCTAGATTTCAAGGCTATGGGGACGGCAATACGTAACGCCTCTAGACCCTAGATTCAAGAACATGATAGTGGCATGCATTGAGGGACAACAATACGTAATGCCCCAATGGCATGAGTTTGCACACCTGGGTCCAATTCAGTGGCTTGGGGGACGACGATACGTAACACCCCAAGACCACTATCTTAGGCATATGGGGGGACGATGATATGTAACGCCCCCATGCGTAAGGTTTTCTACAGATACTCAGAGACATGGTTTTCAGAATGATGGTTTGTAAAAGAGTTTTCTTAAGGAATTATTTTACGAGGATCTCAGAGAATTATAGACAGAAAGTAATTTTCCAGAAAGAGAGTTATTTTCAAAAAAGAAAATAGATTTCAGAAAAGATGATTTCCTTGAGATGATTTTGGTTTTAGAACAATGGACTTTCAAAAAGTATTTCATTTCCTATTTTGAACTGTCCACTCACTGGATTGTTCAAACGATCTAATTCCCCCCCCTCTGTTGGATAATTATGACCCATAGCATCACTATTTGTACAGATCACGGTGTTGTTGTACAAATTAACTATGTGACAAAGGAGATTGCACTCTTATCATTTGTGATTAGATCACCTAGATGTATAAATGATAGGAGGTCCCTGTGATTTATTCCTGGATTGAGAATGATATGAGACAGTATCAGTCCACGAAGGATAAATCATCAAATATCCCTAGTCAGAGCATTATCGAGATTGGACATCGATGAATGCGTAAAAGACTAGTATTACACTTGTGCGCGTTGTGAGGGCACAACGACATAGTTCTCATATATTTGGGTATTGGATACTCATGCAAGTGTAATAGGAGGTTGTGTTTCACCGATGGTACGGGAAACAGCTTCGCTCTGGATAAGACCCCATCGGAATTCCATTGGTAGTATGACTATGTGTCTATGGAAATATGAAATCAGGGTAGGTGTATTTGGTCTTAACCTGAGACTTGCACCGCTAATGCATACGACAATCAATATACTTTGGTTGAGGTCGTCCAGGGCTTTAACCAGTTTCTGTGTACGCCAATTCTGGGTATATCGAGAATCGTAGTGTGTTGGGTGTGATGTCAAGACGGAAGTGTCACTCCAGTCATATGGAGATGATGATCACGCAGGGATACAGAACTGGTTCTCTAAATAATTTGCAACCGTCGGGATAATATGACTTGGTCATGATTATCCGATATTAAAGAGACTAGTTACTCGTAATCCGATATATGCTTCGTACGGGGCAGACACTGTACCAGCCCCAGGCCTCGCATGTGATCATCCGATACTGGACATAAATACGCAATACTACGTATACTACGCCTGATACAGATCCTTTATTCCTGTAAGGATATTTCCGGAGAATTGGGGAGGCATGGCGCTTTGCTAGAAGCCAACCTTGTCTTGTAATTCGGTATAAACGTAATACGAGGTACGTACGTGTTCGGATAGTCCGACGACCGAATTTACTACCAACATATCCGGGGATCTCATGTGTCGCTTCCCAAAGATTCACCGATGACGTATAACTCGCACTCTAAATTAATCTGGGATTAATTAGATGAGAGTGAAAATTAATCTGGGATTAATTACGGAGATATTTTATCTGGGATAAAATATCATTTAAAGAGAGATAACGGTTAATTTGGAATTAATCGATAAATTAATATATTTGATATATTAAACGAAATTGGATTTCGACGCGGAATTAAAATTAGATTTTAATTCGGGCGAACGAGTTAATTTAGAATTAATTCGTTAGCGACGTGAATAGTGACTTCGCTAGGCGTAATCATTTAATTACAACGCAACGGAAAATTCGTTAATTTGGAATTAGCGAACCCGAGCCCGAGATTATTTGCGAGCGCATTCGTATTTCGAATTCGAGCGCGGCACGTCAAATAACTTGTCACTTTGAGTGATGTGACTTGACAACTTGTGATTGATGTGATTGAGTGATGTGTGTGGTTGGCATTTGTGGGTATTAATTGCCTTGACTTTTGAAACCAAATTTTCTGTATTTGATTTGTAAAATCAATTACCAAAAATATATAACACATTTATCTCTCTCTCTCCTCCATTCTCTTCATCTTTCTTACGCCCAAAGGGCTGCAAATTTCTTCTTCTGCCAAAGCAGTGAACTGCCGTGGAATTGAAGAGGAAAAAGGGAAGCAAGTGTGATTTTGTGGCAAAATCGAGAGTGCTGGCACACTCCGGGATCAATGCGAATGTGATATGGAAGTCCACCCATGAGCCGGGAATCGTTTCGCAAAGCTTGGAACTTGATTCTTGGTGATCAAAACCGAAACCAGTGAGCAAATTCACTGCACTACCGTGAGCAGTCCACTGCCGAGCAGATTTCGTTTTTTTTGCCCAAAGCATCGCTCAACCGCTCGATGTAAGTATTCCGCGACTTCTCGATTTGTATTCGCACTTATTTCATGTTTGTTATTCGATCCTATGGACCTAGGTAATTGCCAACAATAGAATCAGAGCTTGGTTAAAAGCATGAAATTGATTTAGGGCTTAAAATTGGGCAAACTTGATTTTGAGCATGATTAATGAAATTGGATTGATTAGTATGCTTAAATGTGTTTGAATTAAGGATTGATTGGATCAATTTTTTGAAATTATGTTTGGAACATTTTTCCCCAATTTTTTCATGTTGGCCGAATTGGTCTAGCCCTAATATGTCTTGGGATTTTTGATTTTTGACAATTGGATGTGTTGGAAATCATTCGGGAAAATGATTTAATGTCGATTGTGGAATTAATTGGATTGAATTCGAATCGGACGTAAAATCCCCAAATTGCCGAGAGCATAAGAGCATGTAATTGGGTTTGATTTTTATTAATTTGTGTCGGACACTAATTGATGTAAATGAGCATGATTAATTAGCCTAATTTGTGTTTTGAAAATATTGATTTGGGTGATTAATTATGTTAATACACTTTAGTTTAATTAAATGGGAAATTTGGAATTTTTGTGTTTATTTAAATTGGGCTTGAAATTGTATTTGGGCTTAAATGTTGTTATTGGGCTTAATGGGCTTTGTTGTACAAAGTTGGGTTAAGGAAAATTGGATTGGATCCAATTGGGCCCAAAACCGCTTCCATAAAGCCCAAATGCGACAAATGGACCTTTAAAGTTTAATTGGGCCTAATGGGCCAAGATTGATTTCTAGGCTTATGGGGTAACTCCCGGATTGGATTTTGGTTATTCGGTTTGACCCGAGTTGACCAAAAGTCCACGCCTTAAGGAATTAATTAAAAGCCCATTGGACTTTAATTAAATTGACGTTGGACGTTAATCGGGCTTTGAGACCCGTTTCGATTAAATTTGGAATTTAAGTCGTAAAAGTTCCTTAATAAAGTGTAATATTTAATTTGGAATTAAATAGTGAATTAGAATTGAATGCATATTAAATTGGATTTAATGATGTAGTTTAATTTAATTCAAGAATTCGTACTTTGAGTACTTATTCTCAAAAACGAGTTTGACTCGAGCAAAATCAAATCGTTGTTTGAACATTGGATGATCACTAATTATCAGATTAATTAATTTGATTAGATTGATTGATAACATGCTTGTTGAATACATGGTTGCGATGCATGAATAATGTATATCAGATGGATATTAAATGGGTGGGGCAATTTTAGTAATTGTTGTAATAAATTCGGTTTATTAATTGGACCTGCGTGTGCAGCCTTATCACCTCCTTATTCTTTGTATTCTCTTCTCACCTATTCCCCTCAATGTAAATGAGGCTTCTTTAGAAGTGTAGTGTAACGGGTAGAAGTAATACATGTGCTAGCGGGAGAGAGAAATGGAGAGATTTGATCTAGGATCAATGTGTAAAGTATACATCCGCATATCATTATTATTTTATCATATGCGCTTTATTATGTGTTTAGAATGCATGTTTAAGGGTGTATGATGATGAGACCTTAACAAAGATAATAAATTGGTTGCCAATTTGCACTCGAAAAAACCCTCGCAAATATTAAGCATATTTCCTTCCATTGAGTGATTCTCACTCAAGATCCGAGACTGGCATTGGCTTGTTGGCCAAAGTCAAGGCCTTTGTCCGTCGAGGATGTGTTTGAATCACGAGAGCTTTGTTCCATGTCAGTGTCTTGTCCAAGTTGTGGTTTGTTGGCCAAAGTCAAGACCACTTCTTGTCCATCGACGTTGATTACGAAGCTTTCCATGGTCAATGGGTCGCAGTTAATTGGGATCGCTAAGTTTGTTGTGCCAAAGCCAAAGCTTAGTTGATTCAGAGGAAAAAAGGTTAGGCAATACATTGGATGTATTGGCATATATAAGATATGTGTTTCAAACTTGGATGTCCCCTTACCGGATCTAAGAATTGGATTGGATCCAATCGATCTTAGAGATCTACCTAGTTAATTATCATACAATTTGTTGGCCAAAGTCAAGATTGTGTGATATTTAATGGGATCCTAGCCAACTAGGAAACACGGTTTCCCGAGTACTCGACAGAGGGTTAGAGGCTCGCCGAAAAATAGTGGGAGGCAATAATTGAATTTGCAATATTCGTTCAATTACTCGTCATACGCGCTCAAACAAATATCATTCGTCAAATAAATTAAATGTTAGTTGGACTAATATTTAAATGTTGTTTTTATAAATAGTTGGACTATATTCAAACTACTCATTTATAGTTGATTTTATAATTGGATTATAGTAATCAATATAATTGATTTTAATCTATTAAATTATAGTTGATTAAATAGTTGGACTATTGTAATCATTATAATAAATAAGTACCGAAATCGTTGATTAAATAGTTGGACTATTAGAATCAAGATAAATTGAAAGATTGGCGTTTAAAACATAATCCTAGGGAAAATATATTTAAATGGTTTAATTTTCAAATTGGGAATAAATTTCAGGATGGTCCTGGAAAAATAATAAGTTACTTTATTGGATAAAATAACATATTAAGCCTAAGCCCGGAGTTAAGCAAACAGTAGAGCATAATCTTTGGAAGATTATGTGATGATAACTTTAGTGCTTAATTCATTATACTTACCGCAGTAGACTCCTTAATTTCTGAATCAGAACTAAGGATTAGATCCTTAAAGTATGATAAAGAAATTGAATGATCTTCATAAATCTATGCTTAGATTTTAGAAGTACTAAATTGCAATAAATAATTCTTGGAGAATTAATGACTATTCTCAATGAGATAAAGTCAAAGTTTGCAATAAGGCAAGTAGCGCAAGGCGCACCTCACTTCGATATTCTAGAAACCCGAGGTTTGGCCAAAGGCTACTGGAATGTGGAAAAGGGCAAAGGCAAAATCATTATAATCTTCTGGGAAGATAAATGACATATCCCAAAATGTCTGCCTAAATGTGGCAAACGGGATCGCGAAAGCGTGACTGCTGTTTGAACAAAGCAGACATGAAGGAATTGAAGACGGTGCAAGGCTCCAACTTCAAATATGTTTGTCAAGATTATGTTCACTACTAGTATTGAAATTGGATTTTAAATACTTAGTGTGGTACATAAATATATACTAATGTTCAGAATCTGCTATGAGCAGGATTATGAAACTGTTATAATGTAACTAGTTTGACTAGAAACATTATCTCTTTATCAGTGTTTAACCCGCTGCGGGTGAACCTTTATATTTTAGAACACTAAAGTGTTTCATTATATAAAGATGATATTGAGATAAACACATTAGATGTGAATAACTGAATTTGTATTTTGAATATAAATAAATCTCAAACGTATATAATGACAAACAAATAGCTCAAACTGATTTGATCAGAAGAAACTAATTGTGGCATTGTTGTCTGGGACACAATCAAACAAGACTCGTATATCCACACTTTTGAAGAGTGGGTAACAGGACTGATTTGATCCCAATCAAATAAAGTCTACGAATCTAGTTTATTGGGCAATGTGCCTAAAACACATTTACTTGGTAAAAATGCAAATGCCACCTATCTATTAGCCCTAGTTCATAGTGAAGCAAGTGGGCCTATGTCTAGCTAGGCTAGAGATGGATATGAATATTTCGTGACCTTTACGGATGTGGCATCGCGTTATGGTTATGTGTTTCTTTTGAAGAACACAAATCGGAAACTTTTACAGTTTCGACACAAAATAGACAAACATATCAGCTATAGTATTATACCGTCATGGTAAGACCGTAATGGAAAATGCTTAAGCAATAAGTTTCTAACATACTTGAAAGAGTATAGTATTCTTTCAAATGAGGACTCCTCCCAGAACACGTCATTTTGACGGTGTGTCCGAACGGATAAACCGAATTTTGTTGGACATGATAAAGTTAATCATGAGTCGCTCTAAGCTACCATTTCCTTCAACGGATAAGCATTAACAGTGCAAAACTTATTTAGAATAAGGTTCCATAAAAATCTGTTTGATAGATTTCGTGCCAATTGTAGGTTATCCTAGGGATACCAAAGTATTGTACTTATACAACTCACTTGAGAACAATTAGATTGTTGCTCACCATACAGTTTTCCTAAGAGGAATACCGATATGCAGTGGTAAGTGGGAGGATAGTAAAACTCGATGAAAATCAGAGTAATACTATTCCAGGCACAAATCTTAATGGAACATAAATAGTACATCAAGGATGAAACTATTACCATTAATCTTCGAATACACAAGAACCGCGTAAGTCGGAGAGAGTCAGAAAACAACTTGGGGTATGGGTTTCTGATCTCACCTCATAAAGATGTTTATCTTATTGAGGTATACCAACTGATTACGTATGAGGAAGTGATACAAGATATCGACTCCCTATTATGGCAAAGTGCCATATAATCTGAAATGGATCCATGTATATCAACTATGTTTGGATACTAGTTGATGTACCGCAAGGCATTGTGCCTATTGGTACTGTATAAGTCTTCAAGGAAGACATACATGGAAGGCAACATACCAACGTATAAAGCTAGGCTTTTAGCGGAAAGGTATCGTTATCAACATTGTGTTGATTACGATTCAACCTTTTACCTGTTGCCACGGTAAATCCATTTGGATAATGCTTGCTAAAGCTGCATGTTTCATGTATGAAATATGACAGCATTACGGGAAAATCGCTTTCCTGAAAAGGAAACCTTTCGGAGGATGTTTACAACATCCTGTCGATTTTTTCGTACAAAAACTAGCAAACAAGGTTTGCGGGTTATTCGATCCATGTTTGGATTGAAGCAAACATAGGTTCTTGGAATTATCGTTTTGGTATAATCATAATTGTTTATGATTTAATTCAAAACGAAATGATTCTTGTGTATATAAGAGGGTTAGTGGAGTGCACTGACAATAAATGTCATATAAAATAATTATAATATGTCATTTCTTGGAAATGATATTCCCATAATACAATCGGTGAAAGCTTAGCTTTCGAGAAGACTCACCGAGAAATCGTACATTGAAAAATGTACACGACCTGGTGTCTCATACGCTTTGAGCATATGAAGTCACAAACAGGCCAATCCAAGTGATAGTCACTGGATTGATGTTAAGAACATCCGTTAGTATCTTAGAGATCTAAGGATGCTGTCTTAATCTATGGAGATGAAGAACTTGAAGTGACTGGGATCACTGTAGCAAGTTTCCTAAACCGATAAGACGACTATAAGTCACAAACCGGTACTATACAATTTGAATAACGGTACAGTGAGCTCGAAATCTTCCAAGCAAGATACTGTTACCGAATAAACAACAAATGCGGGTTATTGCTGCAGCTAAAGCGGCAATAGAAGCCATTTGGGTCGATAACAAATCTAATTAGATTAGATATAATTCTATTAGCAGCTGAGCTAGGCTTGAGCACAGGCTAAAGAATTAATGGTCTCATCAACGATCCAGATACATACTTCGATAATTCATCTGATTCGTTCGGATCATACATCGTGGCGATGTGATGATCGTATAAATCGCATCAGACGATAATCATGCAAATCCGCTGACGAAAGCATTTCTCAGCAGTTTGAGCCAACCGTACATAGTTCGAGTGTCAAGCACTCGAGTGACTAGCTATAGGCCAAGTGGGAGATTGTTGGACAATTATGACCCATAGCGTCACTATTTGTACAGATCACGGTGTTGTTGTACAAATTAACTATGTGACAAAGGAGATTGCACTCTTATCATTTGTGATTAGATCACCTAGATGTATAAATGATAGGAGGTCCCTGTGATTTGTTCCTGGATTGAGAATGATATGAGACAGTATCAGTCCACGAAGGATAAATCATTAAATATCCCTAGTCAGAGCATTATCGAGATTGGACATCGATGAATGCGTAAAAGACTAGTATTACACTTGTGCGCGTTGTGAGGGCACAACGACATAGTTCTCATATATTTGGGTATAGGATACTCATGCAAATGTAATAGGAGGTTGTGTTTCACCGATGGTACGGGAAACAGCTTCGCTCTGGATAAGACCCCATCGGAATTCCATTGGTAGTATGACTATGTGTCTATGGAAATCCAAAATCAGGGTAGGTGTATTTGGTCTTAACCTGAGACTTGCACCGCTAATGCATACGACAATCAATATACTTTGGTTGAGGTCGTCCAGGGCTTTAACCGGTTTCTGTGTACGCCAATTCTGGGTATATCGAGAACCGTAGTGTGTTGGGTGTGATGTCAAGACGGAAGTGTCACTCCAGTCATATGGAGTTGATGATCACGCAGGGATACAGAACTGGTTCTCTAAATAAGGTTGCAACCGTTGGGATAATATAACTTGGTCATGATTATCCGATATTAAAGAGAATAGTTGCTCGTAATTCGATATATGCTTCGTACGGGGCAGACACTGTACCAGCCCCAGGCCTCGCATGTGATCATCTGATACTGGACAGAAATACGCAATACTACGTATACTACGCCTGATACAGATCCTTTATTCCTGTAAGGATATTTCCGGAGAATTGGGGAGGCATGGCGCTTTGCTAGAAGCCAACCTTGTCTTGTAATTCGGTATAAAAGTAGTACGAGGTACGTACGTGTTCGGATAGTCCGACGACCGAATTTACTACCAACATATCCGGGGATCTCATGTGTCGCTTCCCAAAGATTCACCGATGACGTATAACTCGCACTCTAAATTAATCTGGGATTAATTAGATGAGAGAGAAAATTAATCTGGGATTAATTACGGAGATATTTTATCTGGGATAAAATATCATTTAAAGAGAGATAACGGTTAATTTGGAATTAATCGATAAATTAATATATTTGATATATTAAACGAAATTGGATTTCGACGCAGAATTAAAATTAGATTTTAATTCGGGCGAACGAGTTAATTTAGAATTAATTCGTTAGCGATGTGAATAGTGACTTCGCTAGGCGTAATCATTTAATTACGACGCAACGGAAAATTCGTTAATTTGGAATTAGCGAACCCGAGCCCGAGATTATTTGCGAGCGCATTCGCATTTCGAATTCGAGCGCGGCACGTCAAATCAAGCGTCAAATCACTTGTCACTTTGAGTAATGTGACTTGACAACTTGTGATTGATGTGATTGAGTGATGTGTGTGGTTGGCATTTGTGGGCATTAATTGCCTTGACTTTTGAAACCAAATTTTGTGTATTTGATTTGTAAAATCAATTACCAAAAATATATAACACATTTATCTCTCTCTCTCCTCCATTCTCTTCATCTTTCTCACGCCCAAAGGGTTACAAATTTCTTCTTCTGCCAAAGCAGTGAACTGTCGTGGAATTGAAGAGGAAAAAGGGAAGCAAGTGTGATTTTGTGGCAAAATCGAGAGTGCTAGCACACTCCGGGATCAATGCGAAGATGATATGGAAGTCCACCCATGAGCCGGGAATCGTTTCGCAAAGCTTGGAGCTTGATTCTTGGTGATCAAAACCGAAATCAGTGAGCAAATTCACTGCACTGCCGTGAGCAGTCCACTGCCGAGCAGATTTCGTTTTTGTTGCCCAAAACGTCGCTCAACCGCTCGATGTAAGTATTCCGCGACTTCTCGATTTGTATTCGCACTTATTTCATGTTTGTTATTCGATCCTATGGACCTAGATAATTGCCAACACCCTCCCCTCCCGCATTCCTAATTTCTTTTTTTTAGGTTATCCGGAGGACGAGCTCGAGAGGATGGATACTGATGGCAGTCACTAGGGTGTTGAGTCCACCAGATCAAGTCAGAAACATAATCAGTCAGAGTCAAAGTGAAGTCTTGTATCAGACAATAGTACAGTCAAGATTGTATGTTTTATATGTTAAAGTGTCCATAACATGGTTGTAAAACTATTGTATTTTGAGTATATAGTTATGAATGTTATAGTGGATCTTGTGTTGTTGAGTTGGGCTATGAGATCATGTTTAAGATGAGATTAGTAGAGTTGATTGAGTTAGAAATTCAGAGGCTAAGGGGAATAGGGTGGCATATTCCTTGCCGATAGCATCTTTGAAAAAGGGATGTTACACCTTTACATCAATTGTTTAGTTTTAATTAAATTAGGTTTAGTTTTAATATTAATAGGATTAATAATAAGTTCATGTGGATTTTCAACATCCGATTTTTGTGACTATATTACTTGAGCGATATATGTATTTACATAAGGTAATAAAATCGTGACCAATATATCGGAAACCACCGCAAATGAAATCCGTAACATATATCCAATGAATCATTCAAAGTTAAACGAACCCCTTTGAATTAATATTCCATGCATGTGGGCAGTCCTTGAAATATTATTTTACTCGATAATAAATGAGTTGGTACATTATTGTCAAGCACGTTGAACAAGACCAAACAACAATTTGAGGATAAAAAACTTGGATTTAATTAATCGTGTTTGCATTTAGGAAATTAAAAAATAACATTTATTGGTATAATAAAACTTGGATTACTAACATGATTGCTTCTTTTTAAGAAGGCTACATATATGCGATCATATAATATATCCCTCTTAAAAATAGAAGAAACAAAAAGAAAAACGTTGTTGATATAAATTCTCGTTCAAAAATAAATAAAATTATCCTGACCTTACGTGCTGAATTTTTATTTTGGGGAAATCTTATATGCTTTCCTTGTTCTTATTCAATATGAAAAATAAAATATAATCAGGGATTCGATGGAGTTGTTACGGGCGAAAATCTTCTGATACTGAAGTCAGATGGGTTCTCTTTAGTATATGGACAACAAAGAGGGAGAAAGAGGAAACAAACTTTTTTTTAGCTTCACGTGTGTTTTTGTGTGTTTCGTGCCTTTTAGGTATTCAGCCACCTTTTTTTTTTTTTTTTTTTTTTTTAAATGATGAGTAGATCATACAGAGTTTCAGTATGATTATTGTGTTATAGTTCAAAGTGTTGGAGTTTGCGAGGTGGAAGTTTTTATTTTTAATTTTTTTTAATTAACTGATATCATATATTTTTATTTTTATTTCACCGAAATTATTTATTAATATCAAATATTAAAAGTGATTTCACATAAAAAAAAAAATTAATGATAAAATTTTCGGAAATATTTTGGAAACACTATCGGGACTATTTCGAAGTACATCTGAGAATTTTTTTAAATGTAATACGCATTAGTACAGTGTTCCGAACACTGTAATAATGGTCCAAATCTCTTAATTTTCAATAATTATGATTTTGTCTGGTTTTACGGAAAATTCCCAAAACACATCCGGAACGATTTCGAAAATTCCAGGAATTTTTCCTAACCAATATTACAAGTGTAGTTTCATCCATAACATCAATTTTACAAATTACATAAATTTAAATTAATTTACACAATTAATCAAATTAATTCAAAGTAAACTATAAATTGCACATTCTAATCGAAATTAAATTACACCAACTAGAGTTACCACATATGAAATGCTTAAGAACAATTGTAGGCATACATAAAATGATAAATACACTCTAGAATGACAATTAGTTTTCCAATAATTTAATTAAGCCTTCATTATATTAATTATGCTTAATTAATTACAAATGCATAAATTAGGGATTCTAAAATTAGGTTTCCTAATTTCTAATCACCAAAAAAAAAAAAAAAAAAAATAAAAAGGAATTACATATATAGCAATATATGTAATTAATTGGACTATAGAAACAATTTCTATAAAATAAAAATTATCTTAATACTTAAATTTGAACTCCCATTGTTCATTCCTTTAATCTTTCTCAATTTGGTGACATGGAAACCCTAACACCTAATTTTGAGAGCTCAACACATGAGCTAATAAAAATTTCCAAGCCAAAATTTTTACCTTGGCGGAATATATTCATATATACACACCAAAGGTATTTTCATAATTTTACAATTTTGGACACCTAATACAGGCATATCAAATAAGCCATTATTTAATTAATCAAAATTATAAATATCCATACATGTGTTTTAACACATGCACCGACCAAAAATTAATTAGAAAATAAATAATAAATGATTAATATATATATTACATGTGTCACACACATGTATACATATTAACCACATATTATTTAATAATTATTTATCAAATAAATAAATAACCTATTTAATTATTGATATGTGTCCAAAATTCGAATTTAATCAAATGTGTATCTAATCAAATTATGTATCATATACATATACACATTAGATATAAAATTGCCCGACATGTGTAACAATTATGAATAATTTATATTATTAATAATTAATTTCCAAGTGCTCAACGGGTACACTTCATAAGTGAGATTCTCTAGGTTCATGTATATTTATCACAGAACCATTTTCTGTGTCCGTAATTCGCCCACTCATAAATTAAGACACCATACATAACAGTGTTGAACCATACAAGCCGAGGTTCTTACAAATGTATAATCCTTCTGTTATAGGCCATCTGAATTGTACCGGAGATATAGATTAAAAGTCGAATCTCCATTGTACAGTTCATAAATATGTGTTACGACATATTCGTGATCTTTAATCAATATTTGAAACCCATTTTCAGAATGTAATGTGGCCACAGATTTAAAAGACTCACGAAATGACAGACAAATCTTGTACACAGTATTGACGGATCCTCTATGGATATGCCACTGGATATCATGAGCATTGTTCCATACCCGGAGAACATGCGGAAGTCTGATTTGATGATCGGTGACGTGACTGCCATTTGAGAGTGGATGATCACTCATATATCCATGGTAGTATCTCAAGTCAAAAGATTTCATATTTTACCCTAATCGAGAATATTCATCTTGACATTGGTGTACCACATATTAGGAATCTTCTGATGAATCGTTCAATGCTCATCCAATGAATATATATATCAACTTAAATCATGAAATATCCCGAATATTCAAAATTATTTTGGAAGGTCCTCGGATCGAAGTTCAGGACTCGAAACATAATGATATTTGAGAATAAAGGTTTGAGTGTTAAAAAGTATGCTAGAATGTATTGAAGTGGTGTTTCGAAGCTTTGGAAATCGTGTAATTCGAAAAGATCGGTCACTCGTATGTTTTTTTAGATATTTTTATATGAATAAGTTTTGTTATTTCACCTATAAATATAGAAAATGAACTCTGATTGAGTTGATTTTTGATTAATTGGAAATATTTTTGAAGATGAACAACTTTCATGTTCAATACTTTTCTAAATTTTTATTAGAAAGGCCTCAAAAATATAAATTACCGAATGAGTATAGTGTTAGGGACCAAATTGTAAAATCACATGGGTTGTTTTGTAATGTTTAGAAAATTTTCTATAAAAACCCAAAATTTTTACAAATTACAAAAGATGGTAAAGTTGCACCCCCTCCACTCAACGCCCCCACGACTTAAGGGAGAGATGGCCTCACCGGCCGGCCATCCGGCCAATGTCAGCCAGCGGGATGGTACTGGTCGATGCACCAGCCCACCCTCCGTCCAATGGTGGTCGGCGAAGCTCTTGGAACTTACTACGAGACTGTGGCATTGGTTTTGTCGAACGACACACGAATAGTGAAACACATTCGCACTCCGATTCGAATTCCATCAATTTCTACGCGTTTGTGGGAGCGTTAGGAGTCCGCTGGTGCTCTCGGAATTTTGGTATAACATCCTGGCAAAAATTTCACTATTTTAGTGTAGTTAGTTTATATTCATATGCTTCCAATAGAGTCGTAGAGTAATGTATTGACATGTATTGAATTAAATAAGGTAGAATATATTGAATTTGTATTTTCGGTAGAATTCTAGTGAAATCGGAATGAATAAGATCGATTTGTCGGGTTAAGTGATTTTCCGATAAAACCCGATTTCGCATATATCAATATTTAGATGATCATAATGATAGATATGTCTTAATTATGATGATAGGATAATGTTTAGAAAGATTCGAAAATTTTCTGAGGGTCTAGGATCCTTGAGCATTATTTTCAGAAATCTTTTCGGAAGATTTTTCGTAATTGCGAATTCAAAGATTTAAGCTAATTATTGTCTTAGAACGATGTATAATGATATATTAAGAGTAATGGAATGGAAATAATTAGAATCAGACTTGATATGAGTGTTCCGAGAAAGTCTGAAAGTTTATTATAGTTGAGTCGAGAACTCCGCGTGACATCGATTCTAACCGTGTTTCATCATTTGTTTTGATAGATTTGACTAGGATCGAGAGTGTTCGCATAGCCAGGTAAGTATTCCACGCGATAAGTACTTGATGTATTATTTGATGTTTCTTTAGTAGGGGCGCGTGTGTGTTTATATATAAGTATATATATGTGTGTATAAGTATGGATATTCTGATATAGCCAAAGTTAGAACAAAATGAGATGTATGATTATTGTTTCATAGCGTATGAGTTATTTGATTTTTTTGGATACTTACCTTTTTGGTTGATTATTTGATTTCATTTATAATACTTTAAGAAATTGATTTTATTTTAGAAGTA
Organism: Zanthoxylum bungeanum; assembly: GCA_019454045.1. Classification (NCBI taxonomy): domain Eukaryota; kingdom Viridiplantae; phylum Streptophyta; class Magnoliopsida; order Sapindales; family Rutaceae; genus Zanthoxylum; species Zanthoxylum bungeanum. The sequence goes on along the minus strand of SKCR01011850.1, from coordinate 58,604 downwards.
ATATTTATCAGGTGATTTAAGACGATTGGAATATGTTTTAAGATTTAATTTTATGTTGTGATATGTTTTGTGATTTCTTGGAGCTTGAGGTATTTCGAACATTTCCCTTATGTTTTAAGTAATTATAAAGTGAGTTTGAGATTTAAAGAATAACAAAAATTATTAATGAGATATGAATTTGTTGAGATACTTCTGTATTCATATTTTTTCCTATTATCCAGCTTGGTGTGAAACTCGTTGGCCCCGTCCAGTTGAGTTGGTTCTTGGACGCCTGACTCATTTGTCCAATCGAGTTGGTTCATTGACAACTGATATTTATTCATGCAGTTGAGTTGGTTCTTGAACTCCTGATTTATTTGTCCAGTTGAGTTAGTTCCTGGACGTCTGATTCATTTGTCCAGTTGAGTTGGTTCCTGAACTCCTGATTTATTTGTCCAGTTGAGTTGGTTCCTGGACGCCTGATTCATTCGTCCAGTTGAGTTGGTTCCTAGACGCCGGCCCAGTTGAGCTGGTTCCTGGGTGCTTGATTAATTCGTCCAGTTGAGTTGGTTCATGGATGCTGGATATAGATTTATGATGATATTTGTTTTGAAATTTGATTTTGTTTACAGTAGATTAGTTTTATGATATATTTTGGATACCTTTATTTTATAGTTTTTCTAAGAATGTGTTTTGAAAAGTTTGGTTTAAAAAAGATTTGCTTTTGAAAGAGATATATTTGAGACGTATCTGATCTCACTTATGTTATAATATGATATGTTTCACCGATTTTGATGATGGATGAGATTGATTATACAGAACTTATGTTTGTAATGTGTGTATGTGAATAGTTTGGTTAATGAGTCAGTATTGTGTCATACTAGTGTGATTAGGGAGTCCGATCAGACGACATTCATCTCATACCTATTCTAAAATAGGTAGTGAGTTTCGTACGAGCATTATATACCTAAACTAGTACTTATGTTTGTTTATGACCCAATAATATATTATCTGCACATTCCGACTTTTAATCTCATGATTTGATATCTTTTGATCTCTGAAAGTTTTATCGTCTCTGTTGTTGGCTATACATTGTTTTAAAAGTCTGGAATGAGTTAAGATCCTAGATTTGTACATGTACGCATTTCTCGAAGATTTGTATGTGAAATGTATGTATTTCTCAAAGGTTTGTATGCGAAAGGTATGCATTTCTCAAAGGTTTGTGAGTGAAAGACGTAGAAGCGAAGCGAGGTTTACTGCAATGCCAATGACAGTGGCGAACATGACATTATTGAGCTCACAGCTCGTAGAGAGTATATATTAGCTCACATGGAACAAACCAGAGAATAAAGGAGTCACCACCCAGTACAAGATATTGGGAATGATTTAAGGCCGCACTACCCCTCTCAAAGTCTGACCTTAAACCTGTTTGGGTTTGGAATAGTCACTTACTTATATCAGTATAATTTCCAAACTCAAAGAAAGATCCACATACTTATAATGAAAGAATCACACATGAATAATTTATATCGCATATAACCAGATAATAAGTAAGATTATAATCAAAGGAAATATATATCTTGCAATAGCTAAAAGATAAAACATAATGTATCCAGAAACATACTTCGAGTCCATGCCGGATTTGATCATATGGTTGGTCTGACTTTAAGAGATGTTCGGCCGGACTTGCAAAATTTCTGGTAGGAGTTTGCTGTGTAACTAGAAAAATAGGCTTATGCATACGAATAATTACAGAGTTGACATCAAAGTGGTGAGGCAATAACTAAAGCAGGCAACCATGAGTTAGTAACGCTTACAGTAAATTATGTGGCAATCATATATTAAGCATAATAATGGTGAAAACAGAAGTAAAACTAGGCGCATCAGTTTCGTGGTTGTACGTGGAGTTGTATATTGAGTGCAAACCATACTACCATCCATTCAGATTCGGCTATGGAATCTACATACGGGTTTCCATCCTATATACCACTAGAAATTCGAGGCCGGCTGTAGCCATTCATGAGGAATGACTTTCTATATGACGAATGTTTGTTCGATTGGATATGGCGTATGTCCGACCAGATAGGCGGTGTCACCAAAACAGTAAAATTTAGATACAAGGTTTAAGTTTTATGGGCCCTCAGGTCGTACCTCAAGCGTTACTCGGCTCCGAGAACACTATTAAAGATTTAGTCCATTACTTTGGTCTCTCGCTAGAAAGAATTCACAAGGTTGTTGAGTGTTTTGGAATTCGGTAGGGTCTACTGGTGATTGGTTTAGCTTCTTTTGGTTATGCTCTTAACTATCATTCTTTGTTTACTATGAATAAGTTTTTATTAGAAATCCAAAAAAAAAAACCCATTTTCAAAAATGCAGAATATATGTTCATTTATAGTGCCAGGGTTATGGCTATTAGGGTAAATATCCATTTGATAAGGAAATCCATTATTAGGGAAATAAATTATTTAGGAAACTGGTTAAGAATGAAGGTTATGTGCTTATGGAAACCAGTTAAAAGGGAAACCAGAAAGAAGATCGAGTCTATTTGCTATTTTGGAACCATGATAGATATCCAGCTAGACTTTAAGAACATCCATCCAGACATGAATATTTATAACTGGTCGAACATATGTGATGTCCGGCCAGAACTCTTGCTTTGGGTTTTTTTGGGTTTCTTCATTTCGAACATTAGACCTCACAACTTCCATAAACTCTTCAGATGTGTCCTTATAAGAGACTCATCATCAGGCTGTAAAAATATAATGTCTACAATCGCCCCCACTTTGGTAGGCTTGTGTAGTGTGTGACAGTGACAAGTCTATCAAAGTCATGCATATATTTTTACTTTCCTGGTTCGCCTGGCATCATCAGACTTATCTGTTTTTGTGTTGATAGCTATTGGTTGATGAAAATAGGCGTTCGGGCTTTTGATGCTTCGATCAGTTGCGGTGCTTTGACCTTTGCTAAGATGATAATAGGCATTCGGGCCCCTAATTCTTTGATCAGTTGAGGTGCTTCGACCTCTACTGAGATGATAATGGGCGTTCAAGCCCCTAATTCTTCGATCGATTGAGGTGATTCGACATTTGTTGAGATGATAATAAATGCTAATGCTCCCGATACTTCGATCGGTTAAGGTGCTTCGACCCATACTGTGATGAGAATGGGCACTCGGGCCCTCTATGCTTTGATCGATTTGAGGTGCTTTGACATCTGCTGTGATGAGAATGGGCGCTCGAGCCCCCGATGCTTCGATCGGTTTAAGGTTCTTCGACTTCTGCTAAATCAACAAATATCTCAATCTTGTTCTTGCAAAACTTATTAGATGTTCCCTAAAATCTCGTTCGACCGAATGTCATTATATGATTGTCCAGATGTCATTTCTTCATGTCCGGCAGGACATCGGTCTAGTATACAAAAATTAGATTCCTCTCATCCTCATTCAATGTATTTAGAAACTTTTCTGTAAGGGCCCCGTAAATCCTTTCATCTCAAAACTAACTTCGAATATTTTTTTCCAATATCATTCAAAAATGTCATTCCTTAGACTTCCATCTCCCAACCGTGCTTCGAAAGATCTTTATCTTCCATTTATCACAACCTTGGACCGCACCTTAGGATGCCAAAAGTTGTTTGGTCTTGAATATGGGGACCTCATTCCCACACTCCTTGGTCTGGACGACTACGCATGTTCTCTCATAGACCCTGTAAATTCTATTTCTCTTTCATTTATTTTGCGTATATGTGGGTTTGTTGTTGCGATATATGTTCGGGTCTGGATTTTCTATGAAGTCTGTCTGTAATGTGCCATGTCTGGCCGAACATCACTTAATGTTTTTCCAGTGTTTTTTATTTTCCGGCCGGATATGTCTAGGCATTTTCCTGTACTTTGCAACTTATGCATTTATTGCTTTATCGACATTATCTCTCTCTTTGCTGCTAGATACATCATGTTTAAAGGCTGGTGGTAGCCCCGCTAGCATGAGAAAATGGTACAATGATCTCTTCCCAACTGTTAAGACTCGAATTACGGCAACAAGGTTTGAGCCTTTCATCATCTCCATTCATGCTCGGTCAATGAAACATGACAATATGGGGTTGCAAGATTTAATAAAGAGATGGATGGACACCACCCATACTTTCCACCTTTCGGTTGGTGAAATGACCATTATCCCTATGGATTTTGCGTATTTGACCGACGTCCCATACAAGGCCACTTGCTTAAATTTGATTGTAACCTGTACACTCCCACTGTTCAGGCTAGCTATATCAAACATTTGCTAGAAGTTGTCCTGAGGGTTTGTTCATGTGTGATTGTATATAGCGAATTTCGGAACCATTGGCAGATGATCCCCGGATTTCAGGATCGATCAACTAGTACGATCATTTCCCCCTTATATGTTCGGTTGTACCTTTTTGCTGATGCAGCTAGTGCTGTGGATTTGTGCCTTCTACCTCCACTTCGCGACCTTGACACTGCGTAGGAGTGTGACTGGGGTTCCCATACTCTAGCGGCTATCTATCATGGTTTAGACCGATATTACTGTGGTGGCTCAAACGTCAAAGGTTATGGCTCTCTAGTAGAGGTGTGTACTGTTACTTTTACCATTTTTTGACCTATTTGAAATGATGACTAACCTTGGAATTTTATTTTCTTGTCATACTCTTGTGCTTATGAGTTCAATGTGTAGGCTTGGCCGTTCCCTAGCTCTAGAGATGTGATTAGATTTCCTGTGTTTTCTTGATGGGGTGAATCCACCATGAAATTTTCTGAATCTCACGGCATAGTCGTGCACTGAGCTCATCTGAATGGGCTCAATTGAGATTTGGTCTCTTTTCATCATTTGACTTGATTTTCCCTTCATTTCTTTTAGCTCGACAGAGCTTGGTAGGGGACTCCCTTTGACGATATTCCAGAGTCCACATGTTCCTCATTCGAGAAGAATTGACTTCGTTTGCTTATTCTAGGTATAGACTAGCAGTTCTGGTTTCTGGGCGAGTGGGTGTGCCTTTGGAATTTGGGCCGCCCAAGCCCGTAGAATTCTAGCCTCTCCACCCATTTATGTTTTTTGGGCTTCAGCTAGAGAGAGAGGACCTATCGATTGCTCTGCATCATCTCCCAACTAATGACTTTCGTATTGAGAGTAATTATTGGGGATGGGCCCACATTACCCTTCTTGGTTCACTGTAACTCTTTGAGCCTTGACGAGCTACTCAAGTATGGACTGTTGCCTTTTCGTGTTCTTCCTTTTCTGTTTTGGCTAAACATCCATTGTTAATGTAGATTCTGCTATAGGCTCATGGGCGAGGTCATGGAACTCAGCTTGTTCACTTGTCCTCTGATGAAGATGAAGAAAAGGCGAACCTCTTGCAGACCCAACGCCATCGCGACGTGTTTGACGTAGGTTTCTTCTTCTCGACGGGGTTCGCCTCCTGCAGGTGTATCTACTTCGACATCCACTGCTCCTCCTGTGCTATCCTCGGTTTGGTGGATGTCTAGCAGATCCTGACTTACATGAATTGTAACTATGCTGAAATGCTTGATGTCTGGTCTTTTTCTTTGGCGCAAATACAGTCTTTGACACTTTCGTCTGCAGACGCCATCCATGTAAGTATTCTTGATTGTTCATTTTCATTTTCCTTGTCTTGCGTACCGATCGATCTTATGCTATGGGTTCCCATCCACTTCGTGGACCATTGTCATCTTCTAGTGCAAGCGGCGAAGGCCGGGCTGACTTAACAGAGTTTGTCCCATCGGGTGCCTAGAAAAAATATTTAGCATGTATACATGATTTCCTAACTTATTTCAATGTTTCTAATTATAACGCAAAATTGAGGAATTAGAGGGGCGGATCAGGGAGTAACAACATCAATATAGTATATCGGGCTAGCATTCCTTTCCTTCGCAGACCGCTTCCAGGAGGTAGGAGGTTCGCACTAAGGGACTGTATTCTCAAATGTGCCACGGGAGCCCAAGCCCGTGCTTAAGGACGAGGAATCCAATGTGGGCTGAGCTGATGAGGGGGAATCTTCAGACTAGTGGATTGTTCTTTCTTTTGCTTTGTTTTGTTATAAAAAATCATTTTGCATGGACGTCATTATATAATAAAGATATAATTTTCTTCTTTTCATTTCCTGTATTATTTTTAGTCCCAATACATTGCACAAGCACAAAATCAACATCTCATAAGTCTTTAACCAACTTCGGACCGTACGTATAATTATCTGACTAGATATTGATGAGATATCCGGTCGGACATGTAGTGAAAGTCAGGCTGCACTTCCCATAATGTATTAAGGATAGTAAGGTTCCCTTCTGGGTTAGGAATCCAAATCTTGTATAGTTTCATTCGGAACTCCATATATATACTTGTCTTCCCTTTGTTTTGATCATCAAAGTAATCTCTTCATTTCTTCCTCTTTTCCTTTGTTCTGGAGACTTCCTACTTTCATTAGCACCATTACTTAGACTGCGCAACTACTTGTAACATTTGGCAATTCAAGGTATATCCGGCCAGATATTTAGCACCTCTGTCTGGACATTTATATATCTGGTGACCAATAAATTCGTCTATTTTGATGACTCAAATTCTGTAAGATCATGTTGTAACCCTGATTTGTGAGCTTGTTGACTGGTCACCACCAGATTTGGCCCTGCTCTCCATAATTTGTTACCTGTACCGAATCAAGATAGACTGTGATTTCCTGAAGGCAGCTTCAACATTCTGGGATAGCGAACATCACGTCTTCCGTTTCTATGGCAACGATTATGTCTCTTACCTAAGGAGTTTGTTGTTATTTTATGTTTATGATTCCCTCCTTTCACCATTTTGTCCATACCATTTTTCAAAAGTCATTACCCGCTGGAGGCTTTCGATGTTTTTCTTTTCAATACTGCTGAGATGGAAAAAGTGATATCTTATCCTCTGTCCATTGAACTGAAGACACTGCTGGACGTTCTCTTGACATGGAGGTAGGATCCCACCATTGGAAGAGCATGGTTATATTCTGTATTTTAGCTCGATATCTCTTGGCGAGTAAAGATGGTGAGAGAGGCGATTACTGGCTGTAATATTATCCAGGGTATCTGATGTGGCTAGGACCCTACCACTGTCATCTTGGCTGAGACATTTCATGGTTTAGACCAAATCAGACAAAATACCACCCATCGGTTCGTAAGAAGTCCTATACTTTTATAGGTATGCCGTCAATTTTTCCTATCCCTTGCGGGTTATTCTATTTTTTTCCTGAGTCGTCCTTTCGGTTTTTCGACTCATCGAGCTAACACACCTTTTTTAGGAGTGGTTGAAATAGAAGGTAAGGCTTATCATTCCTCCGTCGTCTTCCCTTTTCGCCTCCTATGGACTCAGACATAATTTAGCTCTTGCTATGATGGAGAAGAATCTATCTTCTGATTCATGGAAGGAGTGGCTGCAACAAGTGTCTACTGCCAGGATTTTACGGATATGCCCTTGATGGTGTCTCTGCCATGTTACCATTGATATCTTAGAGCATTGTGTGCCTCTCATAGGCCTCCACACCAGTTCTTTTTATATTCTTGCTAGGCTTCACCGGCACTGCGGGTGCTCTCCGTACCTTATTTTCGATAGGCGCACTTTCCAAGACGGTCTTATGTCTCATCGTTTCTTGGACTATTTTCTTGAAAAATGGATTCGGTGTCGTGTTTGGACTATTATCACCGAGAGTCTGCCCATCCACCAAATGACTGTGGGTCCCCACTACGTGTGCGAATACACTTATGCGTGTTTGCTTTGAGTTTTCTCCTTTGGCTATGATTGTGCATTTATGAGCACTTTTTGAACTTTGTTTCGATAAAATTTAGCATTTTTCCTCGCTATGTGTGCGAATACACTTATTGTTTTATTATGAAGGTAAGGGTGGCAACGGGCCGGGCCGGGCCCGGGCTTTGAAAAGCCTGGCCCGAGATCGACCAAAAATATTTTGGCCCGGGCTCATGTTGGGAAGCGGCCGCGAGTGCGCAGCGGAAAAATAAAAATTATGTGCCGCTTTCCCTTTTCCCAAGACCCATTTGTTTTGATTGTTCTACAAGACTAGGCATGTTACTATATATTCTAAGCATAAAACTCATAAAACATGCAAAGAACATAAACCTAAACATGCTAACTATCATAAGAACTCTAATAAAAATAAAGAAAGAATAATACTTACTTGAACCGTAGACTCCTCCAGTCCTCCCTCCAATCTACAACCTTTTCTCGAACTCAGCAAGCTCTTCCACGTTCCAAAGAGCTACCCAAGTGTGTGGCCTCCAAAGATGCACACACCAAAGCCAAAACTCAACGGCAAGACTACGCCTTGAGTGCACGGGTATTTTGCCATTGGTGCTAGCCTAGGCAAATACCTCAAAACCTTTAACTCGAGGTTCCTCTAGTCAATTAGACTTAAGGATCCTCAAAATCAGTGGCTTACTCTTAAACTTTAGAGTTGCTCACTTATATAAACCCAAGATATGAAAGGTTTGGTGCAAAAATTTGTGAAGAATTCTTTGGGTTTATATATAGTGCTCCAAAGACAACAAAATTAATTAAGAATCTGATGTGGGATAAAAGCCAATTTAATCTTAGCCATTGGATCTTAATTTAGTGGTTTAATGAGATTATAAAACCCTAATAAGAGTTTGGGCCGAATTGGAATTCAAAACAAATAACAAATTTTTTTTACTATTCATACGTTACTATTCATGCAATACTATTCACATTAATAGTAATTTTTTTTAATCTATTTATTCCAATTCCCAAAGTGCCGCTATCGTCATTCACCAATCCCTAAGCCACTATAGAACCTCATAAATGATCTGTTCAATAATTAAACACATTGAACCATTTACGAACAATTCCTTCAGCAATCATATATTAATATGTATTGTGCACTGTTAACCATTGATTTCGACTTTGTTGTGTGTGACCTTTTGGGTTCCCCTCAAGTTGGACATGAAATGAATCGTGATAATTTAATCGAACATAAATTATCCTCCGATCAGATGGTCGTTCGATTTCAATGACCAAGGTTGACATCTAGCAACATGCCAAGACCCCCAAATGAGAAGGAAATATATATATATACCCATTCCGTATGCGATTTACATATGATACGGTCTATCGCCTCACTATATCCCCACCTATTGACCTAGGGTACGGAAAGTGTCTACCCATATGGTCAAAGGTATGTTGTTGATAGTGTCATGAATCGTGCTAACCCAAGAATCTCATATGATTCTTCCGATGTGGCTACATTCTCAAACACTGATCACACATATCAACCCACGAACTGGAAAACTACTCTTATAATGAAATATTATCCGAGAGAGTGGCGATTCTCTGTTGTATCTTTACAAATTTCATGTGTTTCAACAAATGACCCAATCACACCCTTATGACCGTATCTTTTGAACCGGGAAGGAGAATGTCAAAGTTATTTGATCCATACATAAGATTGTAAAGACCTCAAGTCTAAGGACTATTCATATAATCAATACATGAAAGTTCTCACAGACACATGGGATAAACACTCCATATGAAAACTTTCAGCGGTCAGTTCGATGGACACGAGCAACTCATGCACCCATGTGATACACCAAGCGGACGGATCTCTGATAGTAGCCTATGAGATCGGCTACCCCACTTAAGGGCGGATCATATAATCATGCTAGTCTCTCCGCTTTGTGAACGCCCAGATTATTAATAAAACTATGACTATGAACATTTAAGAGTAATGATTCTCATAAGGCGTGGAAGCCATCGTCTTATTACTCCAATGGCTTTATTACAGTGTTGATGATTCATATAAGTTATGTAAGACACGTATAATAAAGATTGCCATTTTATTAATTAATGAAAATATTACAAATACATGTACATATAGCCCATCCACAAGTTGGGTATAGGGCATATCCCTAACAATATCCCACTTGCACTATAACCAACTAGTATGAATCTGGACACCATACTATCGGGTGTGCCTATCGTGCTTTTGTTGAGTCAGCCCTTTAGTCATAGAATCTGCAAGATTATCTTCTGTGGGTATTTTCTCTATAATAACTTCTGTTCTCTCAACAATCTCCCTGATGAGATGAAATCGCCTGAGTACATGCTTGGATTTCTGGTGGGACATTGGTTCCTTTGATTGAGCAATGGCGCCCATGTTTTCACAATACATCGTGACGCCATTATTTATCGCGGGAAGCACTTCCAGCTCTGTGATGAACTTCTTTATCCAGACTGCTTCTTTAGCTGCCTCAGATGCTGCAATATTCTCAGCTTCAGTGGTGGAGTACGCTGTAGTTGACTGCTTTGAGCTTTTCCAACTGACAGCACCGCCATTCAAAGTAAACAGATATCCTATTTGCGATCTGATGTCATCCGTATCGGTCTGAAAGCTCGCATCACAGTAACCAATGACTTTCATCTCAGAACAATCTCTGTATGTCAAAAACACATCCTTAGTTCTTCTCAGATACTTGAGCATTGTTTTGACAGCTGCCCAGTGTTGCTCACCAGGATTTGCCTGATACCTGCTCTTTATGCTAAGAGCATAAGAGACATCAGGTCTTGTACATAGCATGGCGTACATAATCGATCATATTGCTGAAGCATAAGGGATCCTACACATACGCTCTCTATCTGAAGGAGTATATGGACATTGCTCCTTAGATAATTTGATTCCATGACAAGTAGGTAAATTACCTCTTTTGGAATCTTCCATTTTGAATCTTTTCAAAACTTTATCTATGTACGTAGATTGAGAAAGTGCTAACAACCTCTTAGATCTATTACGGTAGATCTTAATGCCGAGGATGTAGGCTGCTTCTCCCAAATCTTTCATGGAGAAATTCTGAGATAACCATTGCTTGGTGGCTTGCATCATGGGAATATCATTCCTGATGATTAATATGTCATCGACATATAATACAAGAAATACAACAGCACTCCCACTACTTTTCCTGTAAACACAAAGCTCGTCTATATTTTTGATGAAGTAAAATTCTTTGATTGTCTCATCAAATCGTATATTCCAACTTCTGGAGGCTTGCTTGAGTCCATAAATGGATCGTTTAAGTTTGCATACTTTATTATGATCATCATTAGATGCAAACCCCTCAGGTTGTGTCATATAGACTTCCTCTACGAGGTTCCCATTAAGGAAAGTTGTTTTGACATCCATCTGCCAAATCTCATAGTCAAAGTGTGCAGCTAGTGCCAGTAAAATTCGAATGGACTTTATCATTGCAACTGGCGAGAAGGTTTCCTCATAGTCAATTCCTTGAATTTTTCTATAACCTTTCGCCACCAACCTAGCCTTATAGGTTTGGATGTTGCCTTCTACATCAGTTTTACGCTTGTAAATCCACTTGCAGCCTATGGGTTTAATCCCTTCAGGTGCATCTGCCAAGTCCCCGACTTGATTCTGATACATAGAGTCTATTTCGGATTTCATGGCCTCAAGCCACTTGATTGAATCAATGTCACGCATTACTATGTCATAACTGGTGGGATCGTCATTATCAATGACCTGATCATGTTCCTCATCAATATGGAAACCATATCTTTCAGGCTCATGTCTTTCCCTACCAGACCTTCTAAGTTCATAACCATGTGGTTGTTCCGTCGCTGCCCTTTTGAGGGGCCTGGGGTTTAGTTCTATGTTAGTTTGTTCTTCTCGTACCTCATCGAGGTCAAGTCTACTCCCACTATATTTCTTGAGAAGGAATTCATTCTCTAGAAATTTAGCATTTCGTGAGACAAATATTATTTGTTCATTTGGGACGTAGAACACGTATGCTCTTGAGTTCAAGGCATATACTACAAACTTATATTTAACTGCCCTATCATCCAATTTATTAGTTTGTGTGAGCTTAATATATGCGTTACATCCCCAAACTCTTAGATAACTAAGACTAGGACGTTTCCCAGACCATAACTCATATGGTGTTTGACTAACAGTCTTGGAAGGAACTTGGTTTAGTAGTAGTGTTGCAGTTTCTAAAGCAAGACCCCAAAATGAAAGAGGTAGATACGTGCCTGGTATCATTGATCGAACCATATCTAATAATGTCCGATTTCTCCTTTCGGAGACCCCATTATGTTGTGGAGTTCCTGGAGGAGTCCACTGGGAAACAATGTCATTTTCTCTCAAGTAATCTTGAAATTATTGCTTAAGTACCCTCGGTCAGACCTTAGTGACTTAATACTTTTATTAAACTGGTTTTCTACTTCAGCTTTGAAGTCTTTGAATTTCTCAAAGGCTTCAGATTTGTACCGCATAAGGTACACATACCCATATCGCGAGTGATCATTGATAAAGGTAATGAAGTATGAGAATCCACCTCTAGTGGTGACTGAAATTGGTCCGCATACATCAGAGTGTATGAGTTCTAATGTCTCCGCTGCATGCTGTCATTTACCTTTGAAGGGTAATTTGGTCATTTTACCAAGTAAACAAGACTCACAAGTTCCATAAGGTTCATATTTGAAGGGTCTGGAATACCCATCCTTATGTAGCTTAGTTAATCTTGTTTCATTGATATGACCTAAGCGACTGTGACATATAAGTGATTCATTGAGATTTTTGAGAATATAGTTCAATCATATACAACATACCTGAAGCATTGGGCATCTTGGCCTCTTGGGCTTCCCAGCTTCCTTGGCTTTCAAGGATCTGCAGTCTTTCTTCCAATGACCCTTCTTTCCACAAAAGAAACATTTCCCCTTTCCTTTTTTCTTCTCCACCTTACCATTGGGCTTTAGGTGATCTGGAGCCTTGGCCTTGCCCTTATTTTTCTTTGGGCCTCGTGGCTTCAGGTCCATACCCGTAAGCATGACGGAGGTTTTAAGCTCTGGTTTCAAGTCCTTCTCTGCTTGCTTTATCAGATTGTGCAATTCTGCTAAATTAGCTTCTTTATCAGACAGATGAAACTGCAAATAAAGTTAGAAAATTCTTTTGGTAAGAACTGAAGAATTAGATCCCGACATATCTCATGATCCATGATGAACTCGACCTCGTCTTCAAGAAGACTCACCTTAACTGCGGTCGTGAAAATGTCTTCTACTCCCAATTTACTATCATCATAGGCCTTGATTGTGATGTCGGAATGAGTCAGTTCTTCCACTCAGATACTTAGTCTGGGTAAAATCATTAGCGGGCAAAGATTAATGGAGGATCTGTTGTCCACCATCACACACAAGGTCTTCGTACCCTTAACTTATACTTTGATGAACAGTAGGCGATTGTGGTTTCTTCCCTCCATTGGGAGTTTTTCTTCAGAGAATGTGATTACTTATTTCTTTTCTCCATAGACAGATCGAACGATCGATGTTGGGTCTGTGGGTACCATTATTTTGCCGAAGGCTTCGACCATGGCCCTCATATGTTTGTGAGAGGAACATAATAAGTCCATGTTCTAATCTGGGCTCGAGTTTTCTTCAACTGTTAGAACATTGTGTCAACCTCTCATTTGCCTCCCTATTTCTTTTTCTTTTCTTCTTTTATCCTTTCATTTTATTTAGCAGCATCATTATAGAATCTATCGTTTCTGGTCATTCACTTGACTTATTACTCGTCGCTGTTGTAAAATCTCTCTCAAAATTCGTTACATTCTTCCGCTTCAATATAGTTACCATCCCATATTCCGATAACCTGGGTCTTTTGGTGGAAGGTTTGTAAAACGTATTCTTCGGGTAGGCCAGAGTTTATCATATAGGTTTTTTGTGGTGGTACGTCATTATGGTTGGGTATTGGAATTCTGTTGGTATTGGGTTGGTGCTTTTTGAGGTCGAGAATTTATGGCTATCGATGAGGTCTTGGATCTTATGTCTGAGGTGGTTGAAATTGTCGATATTGTGTTTTTTTATTGGTGGAAATGGAGTATTGGACTAGATTGAGGTGGTGAGGTACAAGGTTTGGCAACGATTTGGAGTCTAAAAGTTTCACATACCTTGCATGTTCAACTTTTCGAACACTCTTGACATAGGCTTACTGAGGTTGGAAAATTGGCAATTACGGATAACAGCGACTTCAACAGAAGTGCGCTTGGATCCTTAAGGCCTACAAGAAACTCTTTTGTTCTGGCTCTAGAAGTTACTGTTTTCAGCTTTTTCCTCTTATATGTCCATAATTGTCTTTTTTAACTGTCTAAAATCTGCTATCATAGACGTCATTCTTCTCAACTTATTATAGATGGAGGGCTTAGCCCCCTTGATTATCATCTTAAAATTATCCTTCTCGAAAGGCCATGTCTGCATCTTTAAAAGCCTGCTTCTCTAACGGTCCAAAAAATCCTTGAAACCCTCCTCTGGATTTTGCTTGGTATTCTCCAAGTCACGGAGCGACACATCTATTTATGTGTCTGTGATGTATTGGTTTAAGAAATCTTCTAATAAGGCTCTCCAATCATCTTTTATATTCTTGTCAAGATTGTGGTACCATGCTACCAATGCTCATTCTAGTGACATCCCAAACAATTTCTGTACTTGGCACTGAGATGGTCCAGTTGAACTCATCACAGAAACATACTGTCTTAAGTAAACTTTTGGATCTCTATTCCCGTTGAACTTCGCCATTTCGAGCATCTTAAACTGGGCGGGTAACTGCTCCTTAAAAGCCATAGCATTATAGTCCAGTAAGTCTTTGTGCTTACCCTTCATTTTCTAGGTCACAGCCTACATTTGTTCCTTCAACCTTTGCAATTCATCCTCAGCTTAGGACTTGGCCAATTTTATTGTGGCACATAGGGGTGTCAAAAATATCAGGACTTGGCCTGGATCCGGATAATCTGGATGGACCCAGATCTGGTAAGACCCAAATCCGTAATTTCTTTTTGCGGATCTTGGTCTTTAATATTAAGACCCGGATTTAATCGGGTCCGGATGCGGGTCCGGGTGATTCCGGACACGGGTACCAGGGACCCGGTTAAAATAATAATAATAAAAAAGTATAAAATGAAAGTCAAAAATCAAAATCCCTAATCTAGCTTCATCTTTATCTCACGCAGAGGCTACTGCCTGGTAACACAACTGCCGAACCTATTTCCTGCCCTAAATCAAATTTACTGAGATTTACAGGAAAGCTCACAAAATCCATTTGATTCGCCCACTCACATTCAAATGTTAACCAAGTAGATGACAAAAATATAAAACTTCCTCCAGTAAGCATAATTTAAAACATATAGGCACATATCACACTGGATTGAACCTTGAGATATTTGAAAATTTGGATCTCGGGTCTGGACCCGAGTATATCCGGGCCTGTTTCGGGTACCCCGGGGTCCGGACCCTGTTGTTTTTTCTCGGGTCCGCATCCAGACCCGGGACGCCTGAAGTGCTTGCGGATCCGAATTCGAGTCCATCCGAACCGGGTCCGGATCCGGATTTTGCCATCCCTAGTGGCACATTTTATCATATGTTCTTCAGTAACGGGGATATGGCCTCCCTCAATCCTACTATCAGGCTCCTCATGTCACTTCTCGCTAGTCTCAGCCCCCGCTGTCTAGACTCACGTATGATTGGTTATAGCATTGATCAAGGTCTGTAGTTGTTCCGCTAATATTTTCACAGTAGTTTCAAGCTGGTCCATTCGGGAACTTTTACTACTAGCCATTTTTGTGCTTGCTAGCTACTTCTTGACTAGTCTTTCGTCCTCTCTAACCTAACACTCTAGTCTACCAAATTGTGAAGGATTGTCTTAAACCAAATAAAATATTTTTATTAAATTTTAATAAAAGATTAGGATCCCCTCGTCTATAGCCAAACATAAAAATTATGTAGTAAAATATGCTTGTAAACAATGTTTAATGAAAATATAAGATACAAAATATTAAAGATGCACTAAAAGAAAAGACCTAAATCCACATAGAGATATGGATAACTAATTAATCCCCAAGATTAAATATCAAGCCTCAACATTCCAACACAATCAAATAGCCTACTATATATATGTTGGCAATCCCAAAACCCATTAGGTGAGGGACCCTCATATTTTTAAGTACTATTTGATTTGCTCGTCTATGTAGCCTAATAATTGTAAACCAAACCCATTAGGTGAGGGCCAATCACATGTGTTACGTAATGAAAGGTGTTCGGCCTAGCTTAATTAGTAAAAATGTCAAAATCCATTAGGTGAGACATTGTTTGCTTGAGGTGGAACGGTCAAAGCTTTGTATAAAGGTACAATACAAAAGGAGTTTTGACTCATTGAAGATGAAATGCCAAAACCCATTAGGTAAGACATGATATTACGATGAGAATTCGACATCCTACTAGAAATATATCCAATAATGTTTTCGTCTACCAAATAGGGGGGTGTAATTCAGAAAAAATTAGTAGGAGAAACATTGTTTAAAAGACCTTAAACTTTGGTGAAAACTTATTACAAAAATTACTAACAAAATATTATTTTCAACAGAGTAAGTGATACAAAATGAATCCATTAGCCTCAATATTTGACAAAGACAAACTCACTAGCCCAAAATATTTGGATTGGCGTCGTAAACTCAAGATTTTCACGAGCGTCTATACTATGTTCATGATATGATAGATTATAATCCTATTGATAATGATACCTCTACTGAAAAGGTTGCTACTTACCATAAGTCGCTGAACGATGACCTCAATGTGAGAAGCTATATCAAAGCCTCTCTAAGCTCAGCTTTGCAAGAGTAATACGAAAGTTTGACTCATCAATGGAAATCATAGAACACCTACAAGAGTTGTATGGTGAAAGTAGTGAAACTGTTAGGGTTGGTGCTCCGAGCGGCAATTTTATTATGTATTTCTATGTAAATACTAATGTAACATTTTATTATGAATAAAATGAACAATTTCTTTTATATAACTTCTTCTTTAATATGGTAAAGACGTAACCGACCTTAGAATGATTAGTTATGATACTGTTGCAAAAGCGTCGCAACTGACATTGAGTTATATCATGACGTTGTCATTCTTAGACAGTTCCCGGTCAAGGTTTACACTACTTGGTCAGTAAAGTAAACCCGTAGAGACTGGTACATGTCGTATATTGGAATCTTGGATTCCGATGGTTTCTCAGTGAACCATGAGTCTTGGAGACTCGTATAGACGTGTAGGTGTTTATAGCGGATAAACACTGAACGACTCACCAAAGATTCTTAATGGATGATACACCAACGTCAATAAGAATCTTCTCGGGGTTGAGTGAGCATAGTGATTCTTTGACTTGAGATACCACTGTGGATATCTGAGTTATCCTCCACACTTAGATGGCAGTCACGTCACCGATCTATTAAGATCAGACCTCCGTCTGTTCGTTGGGTATAGACTGATGCTCAGGATATCCTGTGTGTATCAAGATAAGATCTGTCAGCTTTGTGTACAGAGTATATGTATTCAATATGGAATTAGCAATCTGTTAAATCAATAGGCCCGTTGTACACTATAGAAATTAGTTTTAAGTGTTATTTGATGGATTGCTAATAGAAACGTCGACGTGATTATATCTATAGAGATTTGACGTTTTTATCTATATCTCTGGATTAATCCAGATACCTGTGACGGAAGGATTATACTTATGCAGTGACCTCGACCTGTATGATTCAGTGAGTTTATCTGTGTTCGTCATAATTTACGGGTTGGTGAATTATGGACACGTAATTTGATTTCGTGACGGATATGCCTGAATCTAGAGTCTCACTAATGAAATTTATTCGTAGAGCACTAGGGCAACTGTTATGAATAATACTGATTATTTATAACTCGTTTTATGGTTAAACGAAAAATACATGCAATCGGGACCTATCGGTCATTTCCAATATTGATGTGTATTTTATTTAATACTTGATTTTATTAAATACACATTAATAAAATATCAAATTGTGATATTTTACTTATATCATTAATATATGTAATTGAGATATTTATTGTAAATATAATACATATATTAAGATTTTTATATTTAATTATTTAATTGTTAAATAATTAAACTAATTAATATAATTAATATCTTTTGTAATGATTTTACTTTTAAATGGCTTGAAGCCATTGAAACACATTTTACTTTACTTTATGGAAGATAAATGTTACCTTTATTAAAGTAATAAGTGTGCCAATTAAAATGGAACAAAAATCAAATAGTTATTATTTATTTTTTTTCTTCCATTAAATTCGGCCATTGTGTATTTGGTATATCAAAATTGTTTTGATTCATTTTTTACACTTACACAAGTTAAACAAAAATTACAAAAAGGGAGTTGAGAGCATTTGGTTGAAAAAGAAAAGGAAAGCAAAGCAAAATTTGGATTTTGTAAGTTATTTCACTTCTTTTTCTACATGAAAATTGTTTCAATATTTCTTAGCTTCAATTGTGATGTTAAGATCATGCCTCTACTCTTTTAGTGTGTAATTAAATTTTTTGGATGCTTGTTGGATGTGTTTAAGCATGTAAAATTAATTTATTTGCTTATTAATGTAATTAAACTTAATAAATTAATTAGAAAATTAAAGTTACTATTCTAGAGTTAATTAGCCTTTCATAATTAACCTAGAATTGTTCTTGATTAATTTCATGATGGTGAGAATTAATTGGTGTGGTAATTTGAAGATTAAAGTATTGAATTTCTTTAATTTAGTGTAAATTACCTAATTTGAGTTATTTATGAAATTAGGATTCTTAACCCACTCAAATTTTGGGGCTTTTCATATATATGCTTTAATTTGATGTATATTTGATGCATGTAAAATTTGGGATTAATTGGATTTGATCTTGATGTGTTTTGAACAAATTGGGCCAAATTATAATTAATTAAAATTCTGGGCTGTTTTGTAAATTCTGGAAAATTCTGGGCAGTGGCGCAAATCTGGAAAAATTTTCTGGTTTTGTTGCAAACTTGGAAAAATTATTTTGGGATTAATTTGGAATTAATTAAATATGTAATTGACATATTTAAAACTAAAATAATTAATTTATAAAAGTTTGGGGTAATTTTGTAATTAAAAGAAATATGATTTCTTGGGTTATATTTCATAATTTAAGTATTGGTTAATTAAATAAATAAGTTTATTTAATTGTTCCAAGAAAAAATTTTGAAATCGGAAAAATTGTTTTTCCGCGTTCCGCTGCGCTAACCCTGTAATTCCTAATAAAATCCCAACAGAAACTGCTAGATACGATGTTACTAACAAGTTGTTCAGGATGAAAATGAAGGAATAGACTCATGTCTCTAATCATTTACTTCAAATGATCAGTTTTATTGACCAAACAAATACATTTGATCTAGGACTATCATTCAAGATTAATATGGATTTTATCCTAAAATCCCTTACTCCCGCCTTCAAGGGCTTCATTTCCAAGATCGTGGATGAGAATACTTAAGTACCGAATTTCAAGATTATCTTAAATATCATGGAATTGTGTCGCATGCAATACCTCTTTACACACCTCAATATAACGGTGTATCTGAAAGGAGAAATCGTACTCTATTGGATATGATATATTCCATAAGAGCTTTGTTGATATACTAAAGCCCTTTTGGGGATACGCTCTCCAAACAGCCTTACATGTTCTAAGTAGAGTTCCAACCAAATCTGCACCCAAGACCAAATATGAGATATGGTATGGGGAACATCTTAACTTATGATATTTGAAGATTTGGGGTAGTCTATCTTATGTAAGGAAAGTCTTTACGAAAAATTAGACTCAAGATCTGAAAAAGGTCAATTCATAAAGATTCAATGAGATATTACTTCTACATTCCCTCTAATCACGAGATTATGGTTAGTAGAAATGCTATTTTCCTTGAAAATCGCATGGTTCAAGAAGGAAGTACTGGAAAGGAAGTCCCTAGATGAATAAGTCTCTGAAGAAGATAATTCTAAAAATCAAATTGACTTGCGTCAGAAGGAACCAGAATAAGTAAAACAAGAAGCATCTAGAGAAACACAACCATTTCGTTAGGTCAATTAAGGAATCTCGTACTCCTTTTAGATACACCCTAGTCAATCAAGAAGATTTTGAGTCTTTCATGATTGGTGAACAGGTTCATGTGGATGAGCCAAAAATCTACGAAGAAGTAATGTTGGACATTAACTCTTCTAGATGGCTTGAAGCTATGAATTCTGAAATGGAATCCATATATTATATTCAAGTGTGGACAATTGTTGATCCTCTTAAAAGAATTAGTCCTTTTGGTGTAAATGAGTATTCAAGAGAAAGATTGGAAAAGATGGTAAAGTAGAGACTTATAAGGCTAGATTAGTGGCAAAAGGATATACTCAAAAATAAGGGATGGATTATGAGGAAACCTTTTCACCAGTAATTATGCTAAAATCCATTAGAATTCTTTTAGCTATAGCAGCTTACTATGACTATGCGATTTGGAAAATGGATGTCAAAACGGCGTTTCTAAATGGATTTTTTAAGGAAGAAATTTATGTGAAACAGCCAGAAGGTCTTACATCCAAAGGTAATAGTAATAAAGTATGTAAGTTGCAAATATATATATATAAATATGGTCTTAAACAAACATTTATAAGTTGGAATCTACGGTTTGATGATGCAATCAAAACGTTTGGTTTCATAAAAAATATAGATGGGCCCCTGTGTTTATAAAAAGGTTAGTGGGAGCGCCATCAAATTCTTGATATTATATGTAGATGACATATTACTATTGGTAAACGATATTGCTATGATGACATCATTAAAAGTTTGGCTGTCCAAAATATTCTCAATGAATGACTTGGGCTAAACAACCTACATTTTTAGCATAAAAAATTATAAAAATAGATCCAGAAGAATGATTGGTTTGTCCTAAAGTCTGTACATAGAAAAGATGCTCAAGAGATTCAATATGTTGGACTCTAAGAGAGGTTTGTTGCCTTGTAAGTATGAAATTCACCTATCTAGATTAATGAGTCCTAATACACCTCAAAATAGAGCACACATGAGTCAAATACCATATGCTTCTACCATAGGTAATGTCATGTATGTCATGATATGTACAAAATCGGACATTGCATTTGTTGTTAATGTAACAAAAAGATTTCAGTCCGACCTAGGAGAAAGTTATTGGATAGCAATCAAGGCAATCTTCAATTCATTAAGAAAGACTAAAGATATAATATTGTCTTACGGATCACCAGACCTGAAAGTAGAAGTGTTTACGGACTCAGACATTGAAACAGACACTGATGATTATAAGTCAACCTTTGGATTCATTTTCTTATGTAATAGATGAGTAGTCAGTTGGAAGAGCGTCAAGTAGTCTGTTATTACAGACTCCACTACTGAGGTAGAATACATAACGACTTCGCAAGCAGCAAAAGAAGCAGTTTGAATGAAGAAGATCATTACAGAACTAGGTGTGGTTCCAACCATTGAAGGTGTATTCCCTTTATACTGCGACAATAATGGGGCTATAGCACTTGCCAAGAAACTTTGCTTGCACCAGAAGTCCAAACATATTCAATGAAAGTATCACATACTCAGAGGATATGTTGTAGATGGATATTTTATCATGAAGAAAATAGCTTCGAGTGATAATGTAGCTAATCCACTCACGAAGCCAATGAACCAAGAACAAATGGAACGTCATCTTGAGAAGAAAAGCATTGTGTATCATAACAACTGGCTTTAGCGTAAGTGGGAGTTTATTGGAGTGTATGCCCTAAAACTTGTCGTGGTTTAAGGCGTAATATTTTGTAATATAATTTAATATAAATTTATTTTCTACACATTATTACATCCATATTTTATGTGTATGTCTCGAGACATTATATCAAAAGAATATTGTTAATCCAAAAAACCTTTGTGATTATGAGAGTAAATATATTTATACGAATAAGTCTCAAATTAAGTTCTAGGTAAAATATGATTATTATACATGATAATAATATATCACTCAATCAATATTATTGCGTGTCGCCTAGATTGACATTTGATGTTAATAGAATGGATGATGAGTCTCATATCATAAGGACAAAAATAATATATATCTTCATTAGTAGATTGAAATATCGAACACGACCACAGAAGCGCAAGATCACATGGTAATATTATCTAAGGTCATTGATCTTCATAATAATATATTAGTGTTCTTATATCATCTTACTTGAGATCACATGTTGATTTGTACGATAGTACTCATGATTCACTGGTATATCATCATTCAACTAGCCACGTCCTTTGAATAAATACTAGATGGTCTTAAGCTATTAACGTACGAAGTCATGTGTGTTTCGAGAAGGGATCTGATAACTTTGATAATAGAAACTAGAGATGTTTCAATGAAATTCAAAATATGGATACAAATCTTTGGCCAAAGCAGTCGATATCTTAGAAATATCAAATCCACAAGATCGAGTTTTGAAATATATTGAGTAGTAAGGATTTGACCTAACCATAATCACATACTCGATAAGGAACATAAATATCGGAAGGAATGAGATGACACGCTCGAAACGTATTCTAATAAGTTCATACGTTTTCCCATTTCTTTCATCGACTATGGGTCATGGCATGCTGTAGGCGTTTACCCATGTTATGTGGAATATCATAAATATGAAATATTAGCTACTCGATAATAAACCTACGATAGTTGCACAAATATAGTTCTTGTCTATTTTACAAATTCAAATATGTTTATTAAAGGTTAATAAATGATTATTTTGGCAATTAATATGAAAAATTAGATTTTCAATTAAAATAGGATTTCCAAATAAGATTAGAACATTTAGAATATTTCAGAAATATTAATTTGATTAATAAATTCGAAATATAAAATTAGATTTAATTGTTTAAATAAATATTTGATATTTATATTAAAAAATTAAATTAAATTAAATATAATTCTAATTAATAGTTAATTAAAATTAACTAAAGTTAAAATTAATTAATAGGTAATTAATTAAAGGGCAAAAATAATATTTAATATATTGGAATTTAATTTAGTGGGCTAGCACCCTAATTAATTAGAGTCATAATATAATGATGATAATTCTGGAATAAAAGTATATTGGAGTGATGATGACTCCGGAAAGAAAGTCCACCAAAGTGATCATCACTTCAAAATGAAAGTTTACCGGAGTGCACTTTCATTCTAAAGTGAAAGCGCACTGGAGTGATGATCACTCAGAAATGAATTCCACTGGAGTGATCATCACTTCAGAATTGAAAGTTCACTAGAATGCACTTTTATTCCAAAATGAATGACATCACTTCGGAAAGAAAGTACACTCCAGTGGACTTCCATTCTGGAGTGATCACCACTCTAGTGTACTTTTATTCCGGAGTGATCATCACTGTGATGAAATTTCATTCCGGAGTGATCATCACTCTAGTGCATTTTCATTCTGAAATGAAATTGCACTGGAGTGATGGTCACTATGGAATGAATGCCCACAAAGTGATGATTACTCCAGAATGACCGTCCATTGAGTGATGATTACTCCGGAATGAAAGTTCACTGGAGTGATGTTCTCTTCGGAATGATAGTCTAGCAAAGTGGTGATCACTCTGTAATGGAAGTACACCATAGTGGTAATCACTCTGGAATGGAAGTAAAGTACACTGGAGTGCACTTTCATTCTGGAGTGGAAGTCCAACGGAATGATAATCACTCTGAAATGAAAGTACACACTGGTGCACTTTCATTACGGAGTGATATTGCACTTTCATTGCGGAGCGAAAGTATATCGGAGAGACTGACATCACTCCGGAATGAAAATATATCGGAGTAATTGACATCAATCCGGAATGAAAGTACATCGAAGTGACTGACATCACTTCGAAATAAATATACTCCGGAATGACGATCACTTTTAGAATTTTTGGGATGTAATAGTAAAATATAATACACTTATTTCAGTTTGTTTATAATTAATTAAAGTTTTAAATTATCTTCATGATTTCCAAAAAAAAAATATATATATATTTTTATTAAAATATTATCCAATTAATCTTTTTTTTGACTGAAATATAGCAGACACATACATTTACTAGTATAATAAAAAGATGATAATTTAATGGGTCCAGCCTTCATTAAAAATTAAAACAAAAGCAAAAACAAAAACAAACAAATACTTTGCGCTTCTCTTCAATCATGCATTAATGAACTAGAGAATTGAATTCGGGCACGTGTTAGGACATGTGGTTGTTTCCTTGGACCACCGTCATTTACAGAGATAATAGATAATTGAATTAGGTATTGAATCGAGGTTTGAATTAATTTTTTTAAGAATTAAAATTTATTATTTTTTTTTTTGGAAACGATGGAAACCCCGCCACCAAATCACCCATTCTGGGCCGCGGCGTAGGTAAAACCACCGGCTATCCCAGGCTATTGCAAGAAG
The DNA here is from genome assembly GCA_019454045.1 of Zanthoxylum bungeanum. Lineage (NCBI taxonomy): Eukaryota > Viridiplantae > Streptophyta > Magnoliopsida > Sapindales > Rutaceae > Zanthoxylum > Zanthoxylum bungeanum. The sequence goes on along the minus strand of SKCR01011850.1, from coordinate 34,275 downwards.
GGCACCCCTGGATTCGAACCGAGAACCTCAAGGTGAGATCCTGCACCCTACACCACCAAACCACACCCCTTGGGGACATTAAAATTAATTATTATTATTAGATAATTTACATAAAACTGGATTTTAATCTGAAGTTATTATTAAAATATATGAAATAGAAAATAATGAAAAATATAAACAAAATTCATACGATTGCCCGTAGCTATACCATCAAAAGTGGGATTGTGGCTTTTCCACAAAGTAAATAAAGATTCTTTCCCACTTTCCATTTAGTCAATATATCAATATCAATATATTAATTAGAGATCAAGCCATAGCTTTTTATAAGCAACTCCATTTCTCTCAAGTCTCAAGTCAATGGCAGAAGAAAAAAGACAATCCAAATGGGAAGGTGTTGATGGTGTTTTCAGGCACTATGTTATTTAAGCAGCACGACAGGGGTAAAAAAGGTAATTCACTTCTCAGTCAAGATTATTGATGCCGACCCGACCACTAAAGAGTCAACAGTAAGGGGCCGGGAACTTTACGGTTAGTGACCGAGCACTTGAGTTCAAGATGACCGGGTAGTTATCAGGTCGACAGCAGCATTCTCAGTACAAAAAACTATTATGACCGACCACATGAAGACCGACCTCGTGAAAACCAAGTATAGGGCAAGACATGTTCGGGAAGATAAGTCATTCTATCCATACAAGATAATATAATAAGTTATCCTACTTTCATGGGGAAAACTAGTAAGTCAATGTCCTAGTATGATAAAGGAAGTAAATGTAGTTTTTGACTAGGAATCCTTATAGGAAAAGGGAACCATCTCCAACTGGGAATTCTTGTACAAATAGGAATCTGATTTCTTCACCATTATAAATAGGAGGGTAGAGTGAGTGGGGAAGAAAAGAGAGAACCAATATCATCATCAGAATCACCAAGCTCTGACTTGTAAAACACAAAGAACGGTCTGAGAAGCGCATTTGAATAAGAAAAGTATCATCTTATTTGTGCCCGTGGACGTAGGTCGGATTCAAATCCACCGAACCACGTTAAATCTCTTTGTTGATTGGTGTGTTTATCTGTTTTTCGCTAAATTTGCCTTGGTCCCCCATAACCAAACAAATTCACTATTGAAGGAGGATTTCCTCGGGAGTGATATTCCCATATTACCCTGAGACCAAAATCAGCCGTCAACAGTTGGCGCCGTCTGTGGGGAACTCAACAAAAAGCAGTTCGCGTAGTAAGACAATGGCAGAAGGCGGAAATCATCAATCTTCGGGGAGTCCAGCAACAGACTGGATGAAAAAGATGGAAGAAAGCATGAAATCCATGATGGATCGGTTGGAGAGAATGGAGGGAACGAACAACGAGAGACCAGACATCGGAACCAGTCGAAGAAAAAGTGAAGAGCAGAAGGAAAAAGGGTGATAGACACAAGTGAAGACGATAGACCCAGGATGAGGGGCCCCTATGGGATAAAATCCGTAGTTGTAGAAAAAGATTCTCAAACAAAGGACACGTGGGAAGAAGAAGAAGAAGGAAGACCATCACCGGATCCCTCCTATGACAGTCTCTACGACTTCAGAAAAGAGGACATGGAGCATAGCGAAAGTGTACGGGAAATTCCAAGGGATGAGGAACGCCGCACCCGGGGCAATAGACACATAGAGGGGCACAGGATACGACATGGCGGCGCAAGCAGCGAAATAAAATCTTGGTTAAAAAATGAAATGACCAAGTGTGGAGTAGGCCTCAGGACCGATGCAGGGGATGCCCGGGATAGTGAGGAGGAATCTCCCCTCGCGGAAAAAATAAGGTCGGCAAAATTCCCAAAGCGATTCAGCATGCCGACCATGGCACCTTACAAAGGCCACTATGACCCGAAATCACACATCGAAAGCTTTGTCTTGTTGATGGAAGTCCAGGGAGTAGTAGGAGATGCCATCTGCAAAGTGTTCCCCCTAACTTTAGGTGGTCCCGCCATCCTATGGTACAGAAGTCTGGCTCCGGGGAGCATCGGAGGCTTCGCACAACTTAAGAAGTCGTTCATTCGACACTTTAAAGGGGCCTGCGTTCCCAAAAAGACGATTGGAGAATTAAGACTTATGAAGCAAGGAGATGACGAGCCCCTGAAAAATTTTATTGAAAGATACCACAACATGGTACTGGAAGTCGGAGGATATGAGTCCCTAGAAGCCCTAGAAAGCTTAAAGGGAGCCCTAAAAGTCGGGAGGCTATGGACTCATCTGAGAATCCAGGACACGCCGGATTATGCCACCGCCCTAGAGGTAGCCCGGAAGTTTGTCTTGGTAGAAAGCGAAGAAAAGATCTCCCGAAGGGGGACGGCCATTCGGGAAAGAACAGCAAGAACATAGGCTCCCCGACGACCGGACAGGGAGTTCAAAAGATTCAATCCAAAACCCAAAGAATTCAAACCGATACCTCGAAGAGAGCAGGAAGGAGGGGTCGCGACCCAGGTGAATCATGTAGTCTGAGAAGAAACATATATTCCCCTGAGCAAACCACCAGGGCGAATCATCATGGAAATACAGGAAAAATGCCTCTTGATAGAACCCGACCTCAGGAGATTCCCCTCTGATAAAAGGAACCAGAAGTCTTACTGCGTACATCATAATCTGAGGGGGCACACAACGGACGAATGCAAGGATCTGCGGGAACAGATAGAAGACCTAGCGAGGAATGAATATTTAAATAAATACATTGAACATGAAGTTATGACGACTAGGCAGATGACACATAACACTGACCAGAGATTCTAATCGGTCAGGGAAAAACTATAACAAAACTCGGGAGTCAGACGTACTAGAAACGGAAAAGGCCCCGGGATTACAAGGTGGTCGGTCGGTATCAAACAATGCCCACAAATGAGCCAAATATAAAGTTTTTTCTCGAAATATCCCGCAGAAGAACTGTAAGGAGGACAATATGTCCCCAAATATGAATAAAACATTTTTCATCCGCTTTCTTAAAACAAAGTTGAAAGCCATATACAAAAACGGGGGACATACTCGACGCCCACTACAAAAGACAGTTGGCACCAAGGCCGTTTCAACCATCGGCTCGAGGCTTGATTTTGCTCCGCCGAGGACACTTAGTTTTTCAGCTCGGGGTCGGGATACGTCCCACCGAGTCAGCCCTTCGGACTGGGGACGAAAAATTCCTCCAGGTCTGAGTGCCTTTCTCAGCTCGGGGTCGGGTTACGTCCCACCGAGTCAGCCCTTCGGACTGGGGACGTAACATTCCCCCAGGTCCAAGTGCCTTTTTCAGCTCGGGGTCGGGGTACATCCCACCGAGTCAGCCCTTCAGATTGGGGACGTAACATTCCCCCAAGTCCAAGTGCCTTTTTCAGCTCGGGGTCGGGGTACGTCCCACCGAGTCAGCCCTTCGAACTGGGGACGTAACATTCCCCCAGAACCAAGTATCTCTCTTGGCTCGGGGTCCTCAGGGACATACTCGATGCATAGGATCCGTGAGAAGCATAGCACGGGGAGGGATGATACCCCCGTGGCGATTGCTTACTCTAGTGTTACCGAACATAAGGAGGAATATGCCCTTAATGTGTCGAACACTCTTTGATCCTCACTTACCCGATGTAATGGATCCGTGGGAAAGCATAGCACGGGGGATGATGATGCCCCCGTGATGATTGCTAACTCCAGAGATGCTGGACCTGAGGAGGAATATACCCTTAGTATCCCGGACACTCTTTGATCCATTCATCATTTGGATCCAAGAGAGGCGCAGCACGGGGATGCGTTACGCCCCTGTAGCGTGTGCCTGCTCCAGCGTGGTAAGGAGGAGCCCTCGTGCAATACACAGACTCCACAGTGACCTGGCGTATAGAGGATGTGCCCTTACCATTTAAACGCTCAACTGATCCAAATCCTGGTTCGCCGGGACACTGACTTGAAAGATTCAGAATTGTGTTTTGGAGACCTCAGACAAGACGCTGTTTTGAGGCATCCGTGTTGTTGTTTATACTTGCGAAACGTTTTGTTTTGGGATAAGCGATAAGTCGCCCCCGCCTGTTAATTTTATTTTCCAGATATTTATTTTTGTTTTTCACTGGTCTGGTAAGGGGACGCCCGTGCCAGATTCGGTAGGGTTTCAAAAGGTTGATTCACTTCCCTTCTGAATAAGTCTCACTTGATTAATCGGCTCGGGGCTGGATTCTTTCCGCCGAGGCCACTTGATTAATCGGCTCGGGGTTGGATTCATTCCGCCGATGCCGCTTGGTTAATCGACTCAAGGCTGGATTCGTTCCGCTGAGGTCAGATGTTTTCTTTCCGGCTCGGGTCTGCTCTTGTATCGCCGAGATCGATGTTTGTTTCAGCTCGGGGTTGGGTATGTCCCACGGAGTCAGCCCTTCGGACTGGAGACGTAACATTCCTCCAGGTCCAAGTGCCTCTCTTCATTCGGGGTCAGGTTACGTCCCACCGAGTCAGCCCTTCGGATTGGGGACGTAACATTCCCCCAGGTCCAAGTGCCTTTCTCAGCTCGGGTTACGTCCCACCGAGTCTACCTCTTTGGACTGGGGACGTAACATTCCCCCAGGTCCAAGTGCATTTCTCAGCTCGGGGTCGGGGTACGTCCCACCGAGTCAGCCCTTCGGACTGGGGACGTAACATTCCCCCAGGTGCAAGTGCCTATCTTCATTCGGGGTCGGGTTACGTCCCACCGAATCAGCCCTTCAGACTGGAGACGTAACATTCCCCCAGGTTCAAGTGCCTCTCTTCATTCGGGGTCGAGTTGCGTCCCACCGAGTCAGTCCTTCGGACTGAGGACGTAACATTCCCCCATGTCCGAGCATCTCTCACAGCTCGAGACAGGATCACATGCCACAGAGCACATCATCGTTAGCTCAGAGGCAAAATTTTCTCCTCACAATCAAGATTGGATCAGTTAGGGGTCAGAACCTCTAAATCTCTGGTACAAATATTACAGAGGAGGAGTCATTCTTAGTTTGGACAACAAGAGGAACTTCATCTCCTGATGGAACGACCCAAGTAAGCAATTTGCTTTGAGGTGGAGAATCGTTCTGAATAGGATCAGCATCTCCAATAGCCGAGGATATGAAGATAGAAACAGAAGACTTCGTTGATGGCGAAGGCAATTTCTCTGTGATTTCTGGAGTGACCACCAGCAAAGCGATCAGCACACCATCTTTATATAGCTCCCGGCACCAACCTGCATACTCGTTGGAACCGAGAACTAGGGGACAAATGTTGATGATGTTTTCAGGCACTATGTTATTTAAGCAGCACGACAGGGGTAAAAAAGGTAATTCACTTCTCAGTCAAGATTATTGATGCCGACCCGACCACTAAAGAGTCAACAGTAAGGGGCCGGGAACTTTACGGTTAGTGACCGAGCACTTGAGTTCAAGATGACCGGGCAATTATCAGGTCGACAGCAGCATTCTTAGTACAAAAGACTATTATGACCGACCACATGAAGACCGACCTCGTGAAAACCAAGCATAGGGCAAGACATGTTCGGGAAGATAAGTCATTCTATCCATACAAGATAATATAATAAGTTATCGTACTTTCATGGGGAAAACTAGTAAGTCAATGTCCTAGTATGATAAAGGAAGTAAATGTAGTTTTTGACTAGGAATCCTTATAGGAAAAGGGAACCATCTCCAACTGTGAATTCTTGTACAAATAGGAATCTGATTTCTTCACCATTATAAATAGGAGGGTAGAGTGAGTGGGGAAGAAAAGAGAGAACTAATATCATCATCAGAATCACCAAGCTCTGACTTGTAAAACACAAAGAACGGTCTGAGAAGCGCATTTGAATAAGAAAAGTATCATCTTGTTTGTGCCCGTGGACGTAGGTCGGATTCAAATCCACCGAACCACGTTAAATCTCTTTGTTGATTGGTGTGTTTATCTGTTTTTCGCTAAATTTGCCTTTGGTCCCCCATAACCAAACAAATTCACTATTGAAGGAGGATTTCATCGGGAGTGATATTCCCATATTACCCTGAGACCAAAATCAGCCGTCAACAGAAGGCAAGACCACTAACGAGGTCAGAGGCATAACAGCAGAACAAGCTTGGACTTGCCTGGAGGATTTTTGCAACGCACATAACTGGCTTCCTAATATTGACAGGTGTTACCAAGTTGATGGAGTTCCAGGGCAGCCTGGCCTGGTTCGCTACTGCGCTTCCACACAGCCTTCATCTGAGGACTCAGATGAGGTGAAAGAGAAGCTGATTTTGATGGATTCAATCCAACGGTGTCTGAGCTACGAGGTCATTGAGAGCAACATGGGAATTAAGTCTTATGTGGCCACACTCAAAGTGTTTGCTATCAGTAATGATGATCAAATGGTTGGGTGCAGGATGGAGTAGTCATACATAGCTGACCCTTTTGAAGGGTCGAGATTTGAGGATGTTTTTGAACTAACATCGTCTCTAAAAACGAAAAAAAAAATTAAAAAAAAATTTAAGAATTTTCATAAAAGCAGCAAGATACAAGCCTTCGAAGGATGCTCTTTTTTTGCAGCTGAATAGCACAGAACATAGTTGTTATTAACAATTACAGGCAAATTACACATTTAACATGAAATTTCCCAACAATGATGTGCTGCTTCCCAAGCTGAAATCCATGGACTTCAAGAAAATAAAACCCCTCTTTAATATAAGATGAATAATGAATCGCCTTTTCATTTTTGAATACTGACAGCAACTAATCTCTTCTCCAGCCAGTTTATTATATCCTGCGCAACCTCATCGCTCTCTGGCTCAAAGAGAAGGTCATGCAACAAGCCCTCGTACAGCTTTATGTCTTTAAAAATAGAAGACAATATCTCGTGACCCGTTCGAGTCAGTGACTTTGTCTCCTGTTCCATGGAGAACAAATAATGGAACAGACACAGACTTAAAATTCCGCTTCAAGTATGAGGAAATACCCAATATCTCGTGACCCGTTCGGACCCCTTATGGGTCCTGTGTAGACCAATGGATCAGAATACTTTGCCAACAGTGCTGCAGGATCCCTAGAAACCGGAATGCCCCTTTTGTTAGAACCTTTAAACTGGTACTTGGGAACGACCAGAGAAAAAAGAGGGGCCATGGCCTGCATACAGTATCAACGGAAGAACTTTCAATTAGTGAGCACAGGAATAAATATTACAGAACTATTCAATTTAAACTGCTTAAAATATTTCATAACCTGGAATATGGGTTAAAAGACGAGAAAAAGAATTACTTACCCCAACAATAGGATGTGCTAAAAGACGAGAAAAAGAATTACTTACCCCAACAATAGGATGTGCTGGCTCAACACGCAAAGCTGATGTCGATAGCACAATTCCCTCCAGCATTGCTCTAACTTGTGGCTATGAAGCCGCCTACACAATGCAGCACCACATTAACACAGATTATATATATATATATATATATATATATATATATATATATATATATATATATATATAGGTCACTGAAATGGGACTAGTATGTAATTTGCTTAAGACTGAACCTCAAAACTACAGCCCCACCAGTAGAGTGACCAAACAAGAAGCATGGTACAGCAGGATTTTCTGATTTGATGTTTTCCAAGAAAGCCGCCTGATGAAAAATAACAAGGAAGGTAATATATCACTTTCATAGGTATACCATGCATAAGCAAACTGCAGGTAACATATGGTTAAAACATTAAATCATAATGGATTTTCAGAATCAAACCAGATACACCAAAGTCCCAAACCAGTCAACAGACAGTGTGGTAGATGTTGCGGGCATAACTCAATTTGAAGGTGCAGTTATGACAGCGGATGACCCAAAAAACAAATAGCAAAGGTAGTAGTCAAACTACATTATTCCTTATAGAAGTTCAAATGCTTTACTTTGGATCAGTAGATAGATTTACAAAAATATAAGGAGGTGGGAAGAAAATAAAGCATAACTTACTGTGTCTGCAACCACATGGTCAAGTGAAGGAACATATCCGTGCAATCCATCCCTCCCTCCATGACCTACATTTAAGAAGAATAACAAATTACAAGAATGCAATGTTGGACAATTATGACCCATAACGTCACTATTTGTACAGATCATGGTGTTGTTGTACAAATTAACTATGTGACAAGGAGATTGCACTCTTATCATTTGTGATTAGATCACCTAGATGTATAAATGATAGGAGGTCCCTATGATTTGTTCCTGGATTGAGAATGATATGAGACAATATCAATCCACGAAGGATAAATCATTAAATATCCCTAGTCAGAGTATTATCGAGATTGGACATAGATGAATACGTAAAAGACTAGTATTACACTTGTGCGCGTTGTGAGGGCACAACGGCATAGTTCTCATATATTTAGGTATATGATACTCATGCAAGTGTAATAGGAGGTTGTGCTTTACCGATGGTACGGGAAACAGCTTCGCTCTGGATAGACCCCCTCGAAATTCCATTGGTAGTATGGCTATGTGTCTATGGAAGTCCGAAATCAGGGTAGGTGTATTTGGTCTTAACTTGAGACTTGCACCGCTAATACTTGCGACAATCAATATACTTTGGTTGCGGTCGTCCAGGGCTTTAACCGATTTCTGTGTACGCCTATGCTGGGTATATTGAGAATCGTAGTGTGTTGGGAGTGATGTCAAGAGGGAAGTGTCACTCCAGTCATATGGAGATGATGATCGCGTAGGGATACAGAACTAGTTCTCTAAAAAGGTTGCAACCGTCGGGATAATATGACTTGGTCATGATTATCCGATAATAAAGAGACTAGTTGCTCGTCATCCGATATATGCTTCGTACGGGGCAGACACTGCACCAGCCCCAGGCCTTGCATGTGATCATCCAATATTGGATCGAAATACGCAATACTACGTATACTACGCCTGATATAGATCTTTTATTCCTGCAAGGGTATTTCTGGAGAATTGGGTAGGCATGGCGCTTTGCTAGAAGCCAACCTTGTCTTGTAAATGGTATAAACGTAGTACTTGGTACTTACGTGTTCAGATAGTCCGACGACCGAATTTACTGCCAACATATATGGGGATCTCATGGGTCGCTTCCCGAAGATTCATCGATGACGTATGACTCACACTTTTATTAATTTGGGATTAATTAGATGGGAGAAATTTAATCTGGGATTAATTACGGAGATATTTTATCTGGGATAAAATATCAAGTAAAGAGAGATAACGATTAATTTGGAATTAATCGATAATTAATATATTCGATATATTAAACGAAATTGGATTTCGACGCGGAATTAAAATTAGATTTTAATTCGGGCGAACGAATTAATTTAGAATTAATTCGTTAGCGACGTGAATAGTGATTTCGCTAGGCATAATCATTTAATTACGACGCAACGGAAAATTGATTGATGTGACTTGATGTGAGTTGTTGGGAGCTTTTAAAGCTTGTCCTTTGTTGATTTTTTGAAAGCAATTTGTGTATATGTTTTTTTGGAAAATCATTTACCATTTTAATTAACAAAATTACACAACTCTCTCTCTCACAAACTCATCTCTCTCTCACGTCCTTGGGGCCATATTTTCTTCTGGTTTTCGCGAAATACCGAGAGAAAGGGAAGCACAAGTGCTTGATTTTTGTGGCAAAAATCAAGAGAGCTAGCACTCTGAGAGACATGCGAATGTGATAGAGAAGTCCACCCATGAGCCGGGAATTATTTGACGAAGCTTGGAGCTTGGATTCTTGATGATCAAAGCCGAAAATGAGGAGCAAACAGCAGCCCACTGCCGAGCAAAACAATGAGCAGAATTCATTTTTGATGCCTCCCGCGTCGCTCAACTGATCGATGTGAGTATTTCGCAACTCCCTCATTGTATTCACTTATGTTTCATGCTTGTTTATTGATCATTGGGACCTTAGCAAACTCCAACAATGGTATCAGAGCAAGGAAAAACATGAAATTGATTTAGGGCTTAAAATTGGGTAAATTGTATTTGAGCATGTTTTAATGAAATTGGATGAATTAGTATGCTTAAATATGTTTTAATTGAAGATTGATTGGATCAATTTGTTGAAATTCTGTTTGGAACAAATTTGTCCAAAATTTTGGTGTTGGCCGAATGTGATGCCCTATTTGATGTCTTGGATTTTTTGATTTTAATCATTGAATGAGTTGGAATCATGTTGGGAATATTGATTTAGGATTTAATTGGATTGAATTCGGAATCGATTTGAAAAACCCTACTTTGGCCGAGACTTTGAGCATGATTTGGGTTTGATTTTTTGATAAAATGTGTTGGACATGTTTTTTTGTAATTGAGCATGATTAATTGTATAAATTAATGTTTTGGAAATATTGATTTGGGTGATTAATTGTGTTATACACTTAGTGTAATTAAATTGGGAAAATTGGATTTTTGGAATTTAATTATGTTGGGCCTTAAAATTGGATTTGGGCTTGTTGTGTTGTAATTGGGCTTATTGGGCTTGGTTGTACTAAGTTGGGTTTAGGCAAAATTGGTTAGATCCAATTGGGCCCAAAACCGCTTCCATAAAGCCCAAATGCGACTAATGGACCTTTAAAGTTTAATTGGGCCTAATGGGCCTAAATTGATTTATGGGCTTATGGGGTAACTCCTGGATTTGACTTTGGTTATTGGGTTCGACCCTAGTTGACCAAAAGTCCACGCCTCAAGAAATTAATTAAAAGCCCATTGAACTGTAATTAAATTGACGTTGGACGTTAATCGGGCTTTGAGACCCGTAACGATTAAATTTGGAATTTAAGTCGTAAAAGGTTTATTAAATAAAGTGTAGTATTAATTTGGAATTAAATAGTGAATTAGAATTAAATACAAATTGAATTGGATTTAATTTTGTAGTTTTATTTATTTCGAGAATTCGTACTTTGAGTACTTATTCGCAAAACGAGTTTGACTCGAGAGCAAAATCAAATCGTTGTTTGAACATTGGATGATCACTAATTATCAGATTAATTAATTTGATTAGATTGATTGATAACATGCTTGTGTGAATACATGGTTGCGATGCGTGAATAATGTATATCGGATGGATATTAGGTGGGTGAGGCAATTTTAGAAATTGTTGTAATAAATTTGATTTATTAATTGGACCTGCGTGTCCAGCCTTATTACCTCCTTATTTTTGTATTCTCTTCTCACCTATTCCCCTCAATGTAAATGAGGTTTCTTTAGAAGTGTAGTGTAACGGGTAGAAGAAATATTTGTGCTAGCGGGAGAGAGAAATTGAAAGATTTGATCTAGGATCAATGTGTAAGGTATCCATCCGCATATCATTATTATTTTATTTATACGCGCTTTATTATGTGTTTAGAATGCATGTTTAATGGTGTATGATGATGAGACCTTAACAAAGATAATAAATTGGTTGCCAATTTACATGCGAAAAACCCTCACAAATATTAAGCGTCTTTCCTTCCATTGAGTGATTCTTACTCAAGATCTAAGACTGACATTGGCTTGTTGGTCAAAGTCAAGGTCTTTTTCCCTCGAGGATGTGTTTGAATCACGAGAGCTTTGTTCCATATTGGTGTCTTGTCCAAGTTGTGGTTTGTTGGCCAAAGTCAAGACCACTTCTTGTCCATCGACATTGATTACGAAGCTTTCCATGGTCAATGGGTCACACTTAACTGGGATCACTAAGTTTGTTGTGCCAAAGCCAAGGCTTAGTTGATTCAGAGAGAAAAAAGGTTAGGTAATACATTGGATGTATTGCCATATATAAGATATATGTTTCGGACTTGGATGTCCCCCTACTGGATCTAGGAATTGGATTGAATCCAATTGATCTTAGAGATCTACCTAGTTAATTATCATACAATTTGTTGGCCAAAGTCAAGATTGTGTGATATTTAACGGGATCCTAGCCCGATAGGAAACACGGTTTCCTGAGTACTTGACAGAGGGTTAGAGGCTCGCCGAAAAATAGTGGGAGGCAAGAATTGAATTTGCAATATTCGTTTAATTACTTGCCATACGCTCTCATCCAAATATCATTCGTCATATATATTAAATGTTAGTTGGACTAATATTTAAATCATTGTTTTAATAAATTGTTGGACTATATTCAACTATTCATTTATAGTTGATTTTATAATTGGATTATAGTAATCAATATAATTGATTTTAATCTATTAAATTATAGTTGATTAAATAGTTGGACTATTGTAATCATTATAATAAATAGTACCGAAATCGTTGATTAAATAGTTGGACTATTAAAATCAAGATATAAATGAAAGATTGACATTTAAAACATAATCATGGGGAAAATGTATTTAAATGGCTTAATTTTCAAATTGGGAATAAATTTCAGGATGGTCCTGGAAAATAATAAGTTACTTTATTTGATAAAATAACATATTAAGCCAAAGCCGGAGTTAAGCAAATAGTAGAGCATAATCTTTGGAAGATCATGTAATGATAACTTTAGTGCTTAATCCATTAAGCTTGTCGCAGTAGACTCCTTAATTTCTTAATCAGAAATAAGGATTAGATCCTTAAAGTATGATAATGAAATTGGAGGATCTTCAAAGAATCTATCCTTGGAATCTTAGAAGTACTAAATTGTAAATTTTAACTCTTGGAGAGTTGATGACTATTCTCAAGGAGACAAAGTCAAAATTTGCAATAAGACAAGTAGCGCAAGGCGTACCTTACTTCGATATTCTAGTCAGCCGAGGCTAAGCCAAAGGCTTCTGGAATGTGGGAAAGGGAAAAGGTAAAATCATTATAATCTTCTCGGAAGATAAATGACATATCCCAAAATGTCTACTTAATGTGGCAAACGGGATCGCGGAAGCGTGACTGCCGTTTGAACAAAGCAGACATGAAGGAATTGAAGATGAGCAAGGCTCTGACTTCAAATATGTTTGTCATAAATATGTTCACTACTAGTATTGAAATTGGATTTTAGATACTTAGTGTGAAATATATATATATATATATATATATATTGATGTTCAGAATCTGCTATGAGCAGGATACTGACTTCAATTGAGATTTACCTGCGAATTGGAAACGGGACGTAAGTCACTGTTTTAACCGTAGATACCTAAGTTTAGGAACTACCTTCGGGTGTGTACCTAAATTTGGAAACTGTTATAATGTAACTAGTTTGACTAGAAATATTATCTCTATATCAGTGTTTAACCCGCTGCGGGTGAACCTTTATATTCTAGAACACTAAAGTGTTTTATTATATAAAGATGATATTGAGATAAACACATTAGATGTGAATAACAGAATTTATATTTTGAATATAAATAAATCTCAAACGTATAATATGACAAACAAATAGCTCAAACTGATTTGATCAGAAGAAACTAATTTATGGCATTGTTGTCTGGGACACAATGAAACAAGACTTGTATATCCACACTTTTGAAGAGTGGGTACTCGGACTAATTTGATTCATTCAAATAAAGTCTACGAATCTAGTTTATTGGGCAAATTGCCTAAAACACTATTTACTTGGTAAAAGTGTAAATGCCACAGATCTGTTAGCCCTAGTTCATAGTGAAGCAAGAGGGCCAATGTCTAGCTAGGCTAGAGGTGGATATGAATATTTTGTGACCTTTACGGATGTGGCATCACGTTATGGTTATGTGTTTCTTTTGAAGAACACATATCGGAAACTTTTACAGTTTCGACACGAAATAGACGAACAGACCGGCTAAAGTATTATACAGTCACGGTAAGATCGTAATGGAAAATACTTAAGCAATAAGTTTCTAATATACTTGAAAGAGTATAGTATTCTTTCAATGAGGACTCCTCCCGGAACACGTCATTTTGACGGTGTGTCCGAACTGAGTAACCGAATTTTGTTGGACATGATAAGGTTAATATGAGTCGCTCTGAGCTACCATTTCCTTCAATGGATAAACATAAACAGTGCATAACTTATTTAGAATAAGGTTCCATAATAATCTGTTTGACAAATATCATATTAGATATGAACGGGAAAGAAACCGGGTTTCTCATTCCTGAATATTTGGGTATGCTAGGCATATGTTTGGATGATACCAAACTAAAACCCAAATTGGATAAGTGCCAATTGTAGGTTATTCTAGGGATACCATAAGTATAGTACTTATACAACTCACATGAGAACAATTTAATTGTTGCTCACCATGCGGGTTTTCCTAAAAGGAATACCGATATGCAGTGGAAAGTGAGAGGATAGTAAAACTCAATGAAAATCAGAGTAATACTATTCAAGGCACCGAATCTTAATGGAACATAAATAGTTCATCAAGGATGAAACTATACCATTAATCTTCGAATACACAAGAACCGCGTAAGTCGGAGAGAGTCAGAAAACAACCTGGGGTATGAGTTTCTGATCTCACCTCATAAAGATGTCAATCTTATTGAGGTATACCAACTGACTACGTATGAGGAAGTGATACAAGGTATCAACTCCCTATTATGACAAAGTGTCATGAATCCGAAATGGATTCCATGTAAATCAACAAGTTTGGATACTAGTTGATGTACTGCAGGCATTGTGCCTATTGGTACTTATAAGTCTTCAAGGAAGACATACATGGATGGCAACATACCAACGTACGAAGCTAAGCTTGTAGCGGAAAAGTATCGTTATCAACATTGTGTTGATTACGATTCAACCTGTTACCTGTTGCCACGGTAAATCCATTTGGATAATGCGTGTTTCATTTTTGAAATATGACAGCGGACAGGAAAATCGTTTTCCTTCAAAGGAAACCTTTTGGAGGATGTTTACAACATCCTGACGGTTTTGTCGTACCATAACAAGCAAACAAGGTTTGCAGGTTATTCGATCCATGTTTGGATTGAAGCAAACATTAGGTTCTTAGAATTATCGTTTTGATGTAATCATAATAGTTTATGATTTAATTCAAAATGAAAATGATTCTTGTGTATATAAGAGGGTTAGTGGGAGCGCACTGACAGTGGTTGTCCTATAAATAATGATAACATATGTCATTTCTTGGAAATGATATTCCCATAAAATAATCGGTGAAAACTTGGCTTTCGAGAAAAATCTCTGAGAAATCGTACATTGAAAAATGTACGCGACCTGGTGTCTCATACGCTTTGAGCATATGAAGTCACAAACAGGCCAATCCAAGTGATAGTCACTGGATTGAAATTAAGAACATACTTAGTATCTTAGAGAACCAAGGATGTTGTCTTGAACTATGGAGATGGAGAACTTGAAGTCACTGGGATCACTGTAGCAAGTTTCCTAACCGATAAAACAAGTGTAAGTCGTTAACGGTACTATACAGTTTGAATAACGGAACAGTGAGTTGGAAATTTTCCAAGCAAGATATTGTTACCGAATAAACAAAAAATGCGGGTTATTGCTGCAGCTGAGGCAGCAATAGAAGCCATTTGGGTCGATAATAAATCTAATTAGATTAGATATAATTCTGTTAGCAGCTGAGCTAGGCTTGAGCACATGCTAAAGAATTAATGGTATCATCAACGATCCAGATACATACTTCGATATTCATCTGATTCGTTCGGATCATACATCGGGGCGATGTGATGATCGTATAAATCGCATCAGACGATAATCATGCAAATCCGCTGACGAAAGCCTTTTCTCAGCAGTTTGAGCCAACCGTACATAGTTCGCGTGTAAGACACTCGAGTGACTGGCTATAGGCCAAGTGGGAGATTGTTGGACAATTATGGCCCATAGCGTCACTATTTGTACAGATCATGGTGTTGTTGTACAAATTAATTATGTGACAAGGAGATTGCACTCTTATCATTTGTGATTAGATCACCTAGATGTATAAATGATAGAAGGTCCATATGATTTGTTCCTGGATTGAGAATGATATGAGACAGTATCAATCCATGAAGGATAAATCATTAAATATCCCTAGTCAGAGTATTATCGAGATTGGACATCGATGAATACGTAAAAGACTAGTATTACACTTGTGCGCGTTGTGAGGGCACAACGGCATAATTCTTATATATTTGGGTATAGGATACTCATGCAAGTGTAATAGGAGGTTGTGTTTTACCGATGGTACGGGAAACAGCTTCGCTCTGGATAGACCCCCTCGAAATTCCATTGGTAGAATGACTATGTGTCTATGGAAGTCCGAAATCAGGGCAGGTGTATTTGGTCTTAACCTGAGACTTGCACCGCTAATACTTACGACAATCAATATATTTTGGTTGCGGTCGTCCAAGGCTTTAACTGTTTCTGTGTACGCCTATGCTGGGTATATTGAGAATCGTAGTGTGTTGGGTGTGAGTCAAGACGGAAGTGTCACTCTAGTCATATGGAGATGATGATCGCTTAGGGATACAAAACTAGTTCTCTAAAAAGGTTGCAACCGTCGGGATAATATGACTTGGTCATGATTATCCGTTAATAAAGAGACTAGTTGCTCGTCATCCGATATATGCTTCGTACGGGGCATACACTACACCAGCCCCAGGCCTTGCATGTGATCATCCGATACTGGATCGAAATACAATACTACGTATACTACGCCTGATATAGATCCTTTATTCTGCAAGGATATTTCTGGAGAATTGGGTAGGCATGACGCTTTGCTAGAAGCCAAACTTGTCTTGTAAATCGGTATAAACGTAGTACTTAGTACTTACGTGTTCGGATAGTTCAACGACCGAATTTACTGCCAACATATCCGGGGATCTCATGGGTCGCTCTCCCCGAATATTCACCGATGACGTATGACTCGCACTTTTATTAATCTGGGATTAATTAGATGAGAGAGAAAATTAATCTGGGATAAAATATCAAGTAAAGAGAGATAACGATTAATTTGGAATTAATCGATAAATTAATATATTCGATATATTAAACGAAATTCGATTTCGACGTGGAATTAAAATTAGATTTTAATTCAGGCGAACGAATTAATTTAGAATTAATTCGTTAGCGACGTGAATAATGATTTGGCTAGTCGTAATCATTTAATTACGGCGCAACGGAAAATTCGTTAATTTGGAATTAGCGAACCCGAGTCCGGGATTGTTTGCGAGTGCATTCGTATTTCGAATTCGAGTGAGGCACGCAAGTCAAATCAAGCGTCAAATCGCAAGTCACATCAAGCGTCAAATCATGTCACTTTGAGTGATGTGACAATTGATTGATTGATTGATGTGACTTGATGGGAGTTGTTGGGAGCTTTTAAAACTTGTCCTTTGTTGATTTTTTGAAAGCAATTTGTGTATATGATTTTTGGAAAATCATTTACCATTTTAATTAACAAAATTACACAACTCTCTCTCTCACAAACTCATCTCTCTCTCACGCCCTTGGGGCCATATTTTCTTCTGGTTTTTGCAAAATGCCGAGAGAAAGGGAAGCACAAGTGCTTGATTTTTGTGGCAAAAATCAAGAGAGCTAGCACTCCGAGAGACATGCGAAGGTGATAGGGAAGTCCACCCATGAGCCGAGAATCATTTGACGAAGCTTGGAGCTTGGATTCTTGATGATCAAAGCCGAAAATGAGGAGCAAACAGCAGCCCACTGCCGAGCAAAACAGTGAGCAGAATTCGTTTTGTTGCCTCCCGCGTCGCTCAACCGATCGATGTGAGTATTCCGCAACTCCCTCGTTGTATTCACTTATGTTTCATGCTTGTTTATTGATCCTTGGGACCTTAGCAAACTCCAACTTGCAAACCTAACAACTTCAAGTCAGATAGCTTTAAGAGCAACTAATATACCTATCCAGTCCATAGCATAGACCCCGAAGTTGTGCGAAGTTAGTTGCCTAGCAATTTGAGCATACCCCTAATTCTTCGCAAATAGATCGACGAGGAGTGGGAAAACCTATCCCCACAATAAGCAATCCGCCGTATTTCGGCAGTGACTGAAAATCCGCCGCCATCTACAAATTACCGAAACGCGTTTGCTCTTCTGTTTTATTTGTCTAAAAAGTTGTTCAAATGCTTCCTAATTTTTTCAATTTAATTGAGTGGAAACGTTTGTCCCTTCCGTTTCAGAAGAAAATTTATTCTCCACTTGTCCCCATAAAAATGGCATTTTTACCGATCTCCCGAAAATTTATTATATGTATGTATTAATCTACAAATGACAAATGACAAATGACAAATTTCAAATTTATTGTTATTTATTTTCTATTCATTTAATTATTTTAATTATTTTTTAATTTATTTAACACTACTTATATATAATAGATTTTTTTTTTTAAATTTATTTAACACTACTTATTTACCTCATTTATTCAATCTCTTCAATTCTCTTTCTCATAATACCTCATTCTCTTTTCCCTTTTATTTACTTTTAAAAATACTTTTATTTTTTATTTTTTCCCCTTAATTATCTTTCTGATCACCGGCTGAAATGCATTAATTTCCCCTTATTTTTCCCCTTAATTTTTTTTTCTTATTTTACATTTAATTTAATTTTTTAATTATTTTATTTTATTTTACTTTATGATTTAATTCTTTTATTTTTTTTTATTTTACTTTATGATTTAATTCTTTTATTTTTTTATCTTAAATATTTTTTTATATTTATATTTTTTATAGTTTATTTGTTTAATAACTCTTATATATTTTTTTATGCCTATTTTTATTTTTTATTTTGAAAGTATAAAAATTTATTTTTACTTTATTAAAAGTCGTGTTGATTCTGATTTTATTTTTATTTTTTCTTTATTAAGAATCGTGTTGATTCTTATTCTGATTTTATTTTTGCTTTATTAAAAGTTGTTTGTCTTATTTGCTTTCGTAAAGCAGTGTCTATATCTACTTTTACTTTATTAAAAGTTATTTATTTTATAGGCTCGATTCACGCAAGAAGGGGGGCAGAGCCCTATAGAGAATTTTATAAGAGTCCTCTTGCTTTTACTTCTTATATAAAGAGGTAATTTGTAAGTTTGCAGGTAAGATCATTTAGAAGATCATTTGAGTATCTCTCCTCTCATATTCTCTTTCCCTTTCAGCCTATCATTCTCTCTTCTTATAATAGAGTTATCCTCTTGGTAGAACATTATGGGTGACTACAACTTGGGTTCGTTTGTAGATAGTTGGTCATGTGAAAATGATGTTTTAAGTGAGGAGAACATCTCCAACAACAGTCGCGATTATACACTTGAATTTACTACATACCAGGTTAGTTATTATCATTGTCTTATGCATATTCGTTATTTATTTTGAAAGTAGAGAAATTATGCATATTTGTTATTTATACATATTCGTTATCTTTTTTGTATATATTTTTGAAAGTAGAGAATATATAATTAATTGGGCGAAAAATGTTGGTCTAGAAAATGGTATTGTGGTAGGGATTAAAAATTCTGCCAATTTAAAAAGCGGCAAGCTGCCAAAGTGCCATCTTATGTGTGAAAGATGAGGAAAGTATAAAACACCATGATATCTTATTGATGGGCAATCCATAATAAAGAATACTAAGACTAAAAAATGTGAATGCCTATTTCAGCTGTGAGGTATACCAATATGTAATATCCCGAATATTTTCGGTATTATTCTGAAAGATTTCCGAATTGGAATTTAGAATTTGGAAGGGGATGCTATTCGAAAATAAGAGTTTATGTGTTTGAAAATAGATCGGAACGTTTTAAAGTGAAGCTTCATCGCATTGGAAAATATGTGATTTCGAGAACTGGTTACGCGATTTCCATTTATATCGTTATACGCGTAAAAGTTTCTTTTTTCGGCTATAAACATAGCAAATGAACTCCGATTGAGTTGATTCTTGAACCTTTATACTCGTTTTTGTTGGACAATTATGACCCATAGCATCACTATTTGTACAGAACATGGTGTTGTTGTACAAATTAATTATGTGACAAAGGAAATTGCTCTTTTATCATTTGTAATTAGATTACCGGGATATATAAATGATAAAAGTCTATATGATTAGTTCCAGATTGATAAGATATGCGACATTATCAATCTAAGAAGGTTTAATCATTAAAACATCCCTAGTTGGAGTATTATCGAGATTGGACATTGATAATGCGGAATAGACTAGTATTGCACTTGTGCGTGTTATGGGAGCATAACAGCATAGTTCTCATATATTTAAGTATTGGATACTTATGCAAGTGTAATAGGAGGTTGTGTTTACCGATGGTACGGAAACAGCTTCGCTCTGGATAGACCCCTCGGAATCCCATTGGTAGTATGACTGTGTGTCTATGGGAGTCCGAATCAGGATAGGTGTAGTTGGTCTTAACCTGAGACTTGCACCGCTAATACTTGCGACAATCAATATACTTTGGTTTTGGTCGTCCAGGGCTTTAACCGGTTCTATGTACGCCTCTTCTGGGAATATGAGAATCGTAGTGTATTGGGTGTGATGTCGAGATGGAAGTATCACTCCAGTTATAGTGGAGATGATGATCACGTAGGATACGAAACTGGTGCTCTTATATGCTGCAGCTATCCGGATATTATGACTAGGTCATGTTTATCAGATTATAGAGACTAGTTAGCAGAGATCTGACATGTGCTTCGTACGGGGCAGACACAATTCCAGCCCCAGGCCTAGCACGTGACATCCGATACTGGATCGCTATACGCAATACTACGTATACTACGCCTGATACAGATTACATATTCCTTTAAGAATATTTCTGGAGAATTGGGTAGGCATGGTGCTTTGCTAGAAGCCAACCATGTCTTGTGAATCGGTAAAAATGTAGTACTAGCTACGTACGTATTCGGATAGTCCGACGACCGAATTTACTGCTAACATATACGGGGATCTCACGGGTCGCTTCTTGAAGATTCACCGATGATGTATGACTCACACATAATTAATTTGGGAATTATTAATTGAGAGCGAAAATTAATCTATGATTAATTACGAAGATATTTTATCTGGGATAAAATATTATTTAAAGAGAGAGAGAACGATTAATTTGGAATTAATCGATAAAATAATATATTCGATATATTAAAACGAAATTAGATTTCGACGCGGAATTAAAATTAGATTTTAATTCGGGCGAACGAGTTAATTTAGAATTAATTCGCTAGCAATGTGAATAGTAATTTTGCTATGTATAATTATTTAATTAAATTTGATTTAATTACGTCACAACGGAAAATTCGTTAATTCGGAATTAGCGAACCCGAGTGCGGGAGTGTTTGCGGGCCCACTCGCATTTCGAATCAAGTGCGGCCCACAAGTCACATCACATGCCACTTTAGTGATGGATGTCAAGTCACCTTTTGGTGATTGACAACCAGTCACTATTCATGATGTTGGTAGTTGTGGGCAATTAATGCAATTTTTGCCTCCAAAATTGGTTTTACTTTTTGTAAAAGCTTTGACCTAATTTTGAAAGCAATTTTTGGTATATGTTTTTAGAAAACAATTACAACACAACTCTCTTCTCGCTCCTTCTAACACACACGGGTTTGGAACCAATTTTCTCTCCTCTCCCATTCGGCTTTTGAAGCCAATTTTCTCTCTAATTTCTTGGCTCGGCCGAGAACAAGAAGAAACTCAAGGAAGATTTGTGGCAAATTCTTCCAATGCTAGCACATAAAGAGTCATCCAAATGTGATAGAGAAACAAACCCTTGAGCGTGGAATCACACTTAAAGCTTGGAGCTTGAAGGAGGACATTCATGGAGGGGCTTGACCGAAACTTCAAGGAGCACAAAAGGGCTTGGCCGTGAGCTTCAATGGTGAAGAAAAGTTTTGTGTTCATCGCATCGCAAATCCGATCAATGTAAGTATGATTCCACCATACTTCTTTATTGTATTCACAGGTTTTTCATTGCTTGAATGATCTTGGGACTATAGTAGAAACCAACAATGGTATCATAGACTAATTGAGCATGAAAATGATTTAGGGTTAAAATTGGGTAAATTCAATTTGAGCATGATTTGATGAAATTGTTTGATTGAGTATGCTTGAATGATGTTTAATTGAAGTTGAATTTGATCAATTTCATGAATGTTGATTGGATCAATTTTTGCCCAAATTTTAGGCTTGGCCGAAAATGGAAGAACCCTAGAAGTCATGGTATTTTTTGATTTTAATCATTGGATGAGTTGAAATCAATTGGGTAATGTTGATTTGATATTTAATTGGATTGAATTTTGAATTGGACAAATAAATCCCAAAATGCCGAGACTATTTGCATGGAAAATGATTGATTTTTGATTAAAATGTGTTGGACATGTTTTGATGATAATGAGCATAATTAATTGTACAAATTGGTGTTTTAGAAATGTTAATTTGGGTAACTAATTATGGTATACACTTTGGTTAATTAAGTTATGAAATTTGGAATTTGGTAATTTAATTAATTGGGCTTATTTTGGAATTGGGCCTTAAAAGTTGTAATTGAGCTTAATGGGCTTGGTTGTACCAAGTTAGGTTTAGGCTAAATTTTTTGGATCCAATTGGGCCCAAAACCATTTCCATAAAGTCCAATTATGACTTAATGGACCTTTAATATTAATTGGGCCTAAATTGGTTTCTTGGCAAATAAGGGTGATTCCTTAAATGGGCTTTGGTATTTGGGTTTGACCCATATTGACCAAAAGTCCATGCCTTAGATATTAATTAAAAGCCCATTGGACTTTAATTAAATTAACATTGGATGTAAATCGGGCTTTGAGACCCGTAACGATTAGATTTAGAATCTAAGTCGTAAAGGTACTTTAAAGTGTAATATTTAATTTGGAATTAAATAAATGAATTAGTATTAAATGTAAATTAAATTGGATTTAATGTTGTAGTTTAATTTAATTCAAGAATTCATACTTTGAGTACTTATTCGTAAAACAAGTCGGACTCGCGCAAAATCAAATCGTTGTTTGAACATTGGATGGTCATTAATATTCAGATTAATTAATTGGATTAGATTGATTGATAACATGTTGTGTGAATACATGGTTGCGATGTATGAATAATGTATATCAGATGGATATTAGATGGGTGGGGCAATTTTAGAAATTATTGTAATAAATTTAGAATTTATTAATTGGACCTGCGTGTCCAGCATATTACCTCCTTACTCTTTGTATTTCTCTTCTCACCTATTTCCTCAATGTAAATGAGGTTTCTTAGAAGTGTTATGTAATCGGGTAGAAGTAATACTTGTGCTAGCGGGAGAGAGGAAATGGAGAGATTTGTTCTAGGAACAATATTTAGTATCCATCCGCATATCATTATTATATTTATTTATATGCGCCTTATTATGTGTTTAGAATGCATGTTTAAAGGGTGTATGTTGATGAGACCTTAACAAAGATAATTAATTGGTTGCCAATTACACGCGAAAAACCCTCACTACATATTAAGCGTTTTTCCTTCCATTGAGTGATTCTTACTCAAGATCCAAGACTGGCATTGGTTTGTTGGCCAAAGTCAAGACCTTTGTCCGTCGAGGATGTGTTTGAATCATGAAGGCTTTGTTCCATATCGCATGTCTTATCCAAGTTGTGATTTGTTGGCCAAAGTCAAGATCACTTCTTTTCCATCGACATCGATTACGAAGCTTTCCAAAGTCAATGGGTCCCGCTTAACTGGAATCATTAAGTTTGTTGTGCCAAAGCCAATGCTTAATTGATTCAGAGAGAAAAGGTTAGACAACATATTGGATATATTGGCATATATTAGATATATGTTTCAGACTTGGATGTCCACCTACTGGATCTAGGAATTGGATGAGATCCAATTGATCTTAGAGATCTACCTAGTTAAATATCATACAGCTTGTTGGCCAAAATCAAGGTTGTGTGTTATTTAACGGGATCCTAGCCCACTAGGAAACAAGGTTTTCTGAGTACTCCACAGAGGGTTAGAGGCTCGCCGAAAAATAGTGGGAGGCAAGTATTAAATTTGCAAATTCATTTAGATACTTGCCAATACGCGCTCATTTCAATTTTTCGTCATTACTCGAATAAATATTAGTTGGACTAATATCGTTGTTTTATCTAAAACAGTTGGACTGTATTCAAACTACTTCAATTTATAGTTGATTATATAATTGGATTATAGTAATCAATATATTTGAATTTAATCAATAAAATTATAGTTGATTATATAGTTAGACTATATAATCATTATATTAAATAGTACCTAAAATCGTTGATTGGATAGTTGGACTATAGCAATCAAGATAAATGAAAGATTAGCGTTTAAAACATAAACCTGGGTTATAATGTCTTTAAACAGCTTTAATTTTCAGATTGGGAATAATACCTCAGGATAGTCCTGAGAACTGAGGAGTTACTTTATTTGGTAGAGAAACATCTCGGGCCTAAGCCCGGAGTTGAGAAAATAGTAGAACATGATCTTTGGAAGATTCATGTGATGATAACTTTAGTGCTCAATCCATTATGCTTACCGCAATGACACTTTAATTCCATCATCAAAATTAAGGATTAGATCCTTGTACCTTGATGATGAAATTAAAGATCTTCATAGATTTATTCTTAGATCTTAGAAGTAAAAAATTGCATAAGTAGCTCTTAAGCTCGTGTATGTCAGAGGGTACATCTATCGAGCACTAGGTGTCACAGATGATTGCTGACATCGATCAGCTAGGTTAGCTAGGCATTACCTACGTGGCCGAGACTACCAAAGATTTGATCTTATAGTCTCTACCAGATAGCTGGGGCAGGTTCATTGTGAACCAAGAGTAAACTCTTGGAGAATTGATGGCTATGCTCTAGGAAGCAAAGCCAGAGCTTCTAAAAGGGGCAAAGGCAAAATCATCACAGTCTTCTAGGAAGACAAAGGACATATCCCAAGATGTCTGCTTAAACTGTGGCAAACGGTGTCACTGGAAGCGTGACTGCCATATGGACAAAGCAAACATGAAGGAAGTAAAAGCGGGGCAAGGCTCCGGATTTAAGTATGCTTGTCATAAACATGTTCGCTATTAGTTTCAAAATTGGATTTTGATACTAGATGTGGTACATAATATTTGTACTGATGTGCAGAGTCTGCTGATAAGCAGGATACTGACTTCAGTTGAGATTTAACCTACGAATCAAAAACGGGACGACAATCGCTGTTTTAACCGTAGAATCCTAATTTTAGGAACTACCCTTCGGGTGTGTACTTAAATTAGGAAACTGTTAAAATGTAACTAGTTTGACTAGAAACATTATCTCTATATCAGAGTATAACTCGTTGCGGGTATACCTTTATATTCTAGAACACTAAAGTGTTTTATTTTATAAAGATGATATTGAGATAAGCACATTAGATGTGAATAACAGTATTTATATTTTGAATATAAATGAATCTCAAACGTATGACATGACAACCAAATAGCTCAACCTGATTTAATCAGATGAGACTTATTTGTGGCATTGTTGTCTGGGACACATTAAACAAGACTCGTATATCCACACTTTCGAAGAGTTGATACTAGGACAAATTAGATTCTATTTAAATAATGTCTACGAATCTAGTTTATTAGGCAAAGTGCCTAAAACACATTTTACTTGGTAAAAGTGCAAGTGCCACCGATCTGTTAGCCCTCGTTCATAGTGACGTAAGTGGGCCCATATCTAGCTAGGCTAGAGGTAGATATGAACACTTCGTAACCTTTACGGATGTGGCATCGCGTTATGGTTATGTGTTTCTTTTGAAACACGAATCGGAAACTTTTGATAAATTCAAAGAGTTTCGACACGAAGTTGACAAACAGATCGGCAAGAGTATTAATACATCACGATTGGACTGTGATGGAAAATACTTAAGTAATAAGTTTCTCAATTACTTGGAAGAGTATAATATTCTTTCAATAAAGACTCCTCCCGGAACACCTCAATTGAGCGGTGTGTCCAAAAGGAGAAACCGAATTCTGTTGGACATGATAAGGTTAATCATGAGTCGCTCTGAGCTACCATTTCCTTCACAGGATACACATTAAACAGTGAAAAACTTATTTTGAATAAGATTCCATAAAAATCTGTTAGATAGACTTCATATTAGATATGAACAGGAAAGAAACATGGTTTTCTCATTCATGAAGATTTGGGAATGCTAGACATATGTTTGGATGATACCAAACTAAAACCCAAATCGGATAAGTGCCTAATTTGTGGGTTATCCTAGGGTAACCAAAGTATAGTACTTATACAACTCAGAAGAGAACAATTTAATTGTTGCTCGCCATGCGGTTTTCCTAAGAGGAATACCTATATGCAGTGGTAAGTGGGAGGAAAGTAAAACTCGATGAAAATCGGAGTAATAATATTCCAGGCACCGATTCCATAACGGAACACCAATAGTTTATCAAGGATGAAACTGTACCACAATCTTCGAATACACAAGAACCGCGTAAGTCGGAGAGAGTCAGAAAACAACCTGGGAGATATGGGTTTCTGATCTCACCTCATAAAGATGTTCATCTTGTTGAGGAAGACGAACCGAATGCGTATTAGGAAGTGATACAAGGTATCGACTCCCTATTATGGAAAAGTGCCATGATGTCCGAAATGGATTCCATGTATAACAACCAAGTTTAGACACTAGTTGATGTACCATAAGGCATTGTGCCTATTGGTACTATATTAGTCTTCAAGGAAGACATAAATGGATGGCAACATACAACGTACTAAGCTAGGCTTGTAGCAAAAAGGTATCATTATCAACATTGTGTCGATTTACTTATTGCTATGGTTGAATCCATTTGGATAATGCTTGCTGATGCTGCATGTTTCATTTATGAAATATGGCATATGTAACGTCAAAATCGCTTTCCTTAAACGAAAACCTTTTGGAGGATGTTTACAACATCCTGACGGTTTTGTCGTACCAAAACGAGCAAACAAGGTTTGCAAATTAATTCGATCCATTTATTCTAGGAATAAGGATCTACTGGGATAGATCTAAAAGTTGTTGGCACTCTCCGAGTACTCGTATATTGAAATAAATGTACGCGACCTGGTGTCTCATATGCTTGGAGCATATTGAGTCACAATCAGGCCAATCCAAGTGATAGTCACTGGATTGATGTTAAGAACATCCTTAAGTATCTTAGATGAACTAAGGATGCTTTCTTAACTATGGAAAATGAGAACTTGAAGTGACTGGGTTCACTGCTGCAAGCTTCCAAACCGACAAAAATGACTATAAGTCGTAATAAAGGTACTATATAGTTTGAATAATGGAATAGTGAGCTGGAAATCTTCCAAGCAAGATACTGTTGCCGAATAAACAACAAAAGCAGAATATTGCTGCAGCTGAGGCAGCAATAGAAGCCATTTGGATCTTAATAATCCTAATTAGATTAGGAGTAGTTCTGTTAGCAGCTGAGCTAGGCTCCAGCACAGGCTAAAGAATTAATGGTCTCATCAACGATCCAAGTATATACTTCAACTATCATCTGATTCGTTCGGATCATACATCGTGGCGATGTGATGATCGAATAAATCGCATCAGATGATAACTTTGCAAATCTGCTGACGAAAGCAGTTTCTCAGCAGAAGATTGAGCGACTCGTACATAGTTCAAGTGTAGGACACTTGAGTGATTGGTTATAGGCCAAGTGGGAGATTGTTGGACAATTATGACCCATAGCATCACTATTTGTACAGAACATGGTGTTGTTGTACAAATTAACTATGTGACAAAGGAAATTGATCTTTTATCATTTGTAATTAGATTACCAGGATATATAAATGATAAAAGTCCATATGATTAGTTCCGGATTGATAAGATATACGGCATTATCAATCCATGAAGGTTTAATCATTAAAATATCACTTGTCGGAGTATTATCGAGATTGGACATCGATAATGCGGAATAAACTAGTATTGCACTTGTGCGTGTTATGTGAGCATAACGACATAGTTCTCATATATTTAATTATTGGATACTTATGCAAGTGTAATAGGAGGTTGTGTTTACCGATGGTACGGAAACAGCTTCGCTCTGGATAGACCCATCAGAATCCCATTGGTAGTATGACTGTGTGTCTATAGGAGTCCGAATCAGGGTAGGTGTATTTGGCCTTAACCGGAGACTTGCACCGCTAATACTTGCGACAATCACAATACTTGCACCGCTAATACTTGAGACAATCAATATACTTTGGTTTTGGTCTTCCATGGCTTTAACCGGTTCTATGTACGACTCTTCTGGGTATATTGAGAATAGTAGTGTATTGGGTGTGATGTCGAGATGGAAGTATCACTCCAGTCATAGTGGAGATGATGATCACGTAGGATACAAAACTGGTGCTCTTATATGCTGTAGCTATCGGGATATTATGACTAGGTCATGTTCATCGGATTATAGAGACTAGTTAGCAGAGATCCGACATGTGCTTCGTACGGGGCAGACACAATTTCAGCCCCAGGCCTAGCATGTGACATCCGATAATGGATCACTATACGCAATACTATGTATACTACGCCTGATACAGATTACATATTCCTTTAAGAATATTTCTGGAGAATTGGGTAGGCATGGTGCTTTGCTAGAAGCCAACCATGTCTTGTGAATCGGTAAAAACGTAGTACTAGCTACGTACGTATTCGGATAGTCCGACGACCGAATTTACTGCCAACATATACGGGGATCTCATGGGTCGCTTCCTGAAGATTCACCGATGACGTATGACTCGCACATAATTACTCTGGGATTAATTAATTGAGAGAGAAAATTAATATAGTATTAATTACGAAGATATTTTATCTGGGATAAAATATTATTTAAAGAGAGAGAACAATTAATTTGGAATTAATCGATAAAATAATATATTCGATATATTAAACGAAATTGGATTTCGATGCGGAATTAAAATTAGATTTTAATTTGGGCGAACGAGTTAATTTAGAATTAATTCGCTAGCGATGTGAATAGTAATTTTGCTAGACATAATTATTTAATTAAATTTGATTTAATTACGTCGCAACGGAAAATTTGTTAATTCGGAATTAGCGAACCCGAGCCCGGGAGTGTTTGCGGGCCCACTCGCATTTCGAATCAAGTGCGGCCCACAAGTCACATCACGCGTCACATCACATGTCACTTTAGTGATGGATGTCAAGTCACCTTTTGGTGATTGACAACCAGTCACTATTCATGATGTTCGTAGTTGTGGGCAATTAATGAAATTTTTGCCTCCAAAATTGATTTTGCTTTTTGGAAAAGCTTTGACCAAATTTTGAAAGCAATTTTTGGTATATGTTTTTAGAAAACAATTACAACACAACTCTCTTCTCTCTCCTTCTAACACACAGGGTTTTGGAACCAATTTTCTCTCCTCTCCCATTCGGCTTTTGAAGCCAATTTTCTCTCTAATTTCTTGGCTAGGCCGAGAAAAAGAAGAAACTCAAGGAAGATTTGTGGCAAATTCTTCCAATGCTAGCATATAAAGAGTCATCCAAAGGTGATAGGGAAACAAACCCTTGAGCATGGAATCACACTTAAAGCTTGGAGCTTGAAGGAGGACATTCATGGAGGGGCTTGACCGAAACTTCAAGGAGCACAAAAGGGCTTGGCCGTGAGCTTCAATGGTGAAGAAAAGTTTTGTGTTCATCGCATCGCAAATCCGATCAATGTAAGTATGATTCCGACATACTTCTTTATTGTATTCACATGTTTTTCATTGCTTGAATGATCTTGGGACTATAGTAGAAACCAACAGTTTTTCCGAGAAAAATAACTTTTATGTTGAATACTTTTCAAAATTTGTATCATAAGGGCTTCAAAAATGTGAATTTCTGAGAAAACCCCATGACATGGACCTAATTGTAATTTTCGGGGGTCAAAATATAATTTTCCAAAACTTTCCTATATATACCTCATTGTTTCTGTTAATTGGAAATGGTTATAATCCTTAAAATTTTCTCACGCAACCCCTCACCCCCCAAATCACGTTGCAGCTGACCTTGGTCACGTCGGCGGTCTACCGGCCACTGTCGGCCAGTACGACCAGCCAGGGGGTGCGCCGGCCACCCCTCCACCTTGCGGTGGCCGGCGGCAAACCCCAGAACGCCGACAACAGTAGAAAAGAGAGGAGAGACGCGCAACTTTGATTTTTCCGATCTCGACTCATCACTTCGTTTCACGGCCCGAGCCATCCGCCAAATCGAAGCTCTCAGAGAGTACTACAAGTTGGCGATAATGGATCTTTCATTCCGTGCATGGTTGCACACGAAACGAGGAAGGAAAATTCAGAGAATAGTGACCCATGGTGAATAGTAGCTCTTATCATAATTCCGTCGATTCCAGCTCATTCGTGGGATCGTTTGGAGTCCATATATGGCCTCGAAATCTCAGTAAGACCTCCCAGTAAAAATTCACTAATTTCAAATTTTTCGTTAAATATTCGGATGTATCCAGTAGTTTCGTAGAATAACATATTGATATAAATTGAATTGATTGAGTATAAGTATATTGAATATATGTATTTGGTAGAATCTGAGTGAAAACGGAACGATTTGGATCGATCCGATATATTATGTAAGTTTCCGGTATAATAGGTTTTCTGTGTATTAATGTGTTTTTAATCGTAATGATAGATATGAGGCATATATGATGATATGATAGTGTTTGAATAAATTCAGGTAGGTTCGAAGGGTTCGGGACCCTTACGTAGCGTTTGCGGAAATATTTTTGGAAGATTTTCCAAAAATGCGTAAATCGAGAATTTAAGTTAACTAGTGGCATGAATTAGTTTGTAATCATGTTTTAAGATTATTGAAACTGAAAACATTGAAATCGGACTTGATTCGGTTGTCCCGGAAAGATCCGAAACTTTTCCAAAGCTAAGTCGGGAATTTCATAAGTTACGATTCTAACGGTGTTTCGCTATTTATTTTGGCAGACTTGACTAAGACCTGGAGTTCTCGTGAAGCCAGGTAAGTAACTCATACGATGAATGCTTGAATAATTGATTTGTGTTATATATATATATATATGATTGAAGTTTGTAGGATAATACAAGAATAAATAAAAGTTATTCTTGAGAACAAAGTTCGAGGTTACGCATGGTTAAGATAATCGACCACCACATGTATGAGACTTTGTTATTACTATAATATGAAGTGGGATATGAAATGAGCTTATTGTTTATGTGTACCTATGGAAGTACATAAGGGCATGAACCTGTAACGATATAAATGTGTGTATATGAATGAAAACGTAAATGTATAAGTATATGACATATATTCGTATATGCATATGATGTTAAGATATGTATAAGGTGGATATACGGAATTGGTAAATATAGCAAATCATAATTTCTGAATGGGCTTTAGTTTATGTAGGTGTATGTAATATGTGTTAGGGTTGGTGCTCGGAGTGCCAATCCGGATCGTATTCATGTCCGATTCATGAATACGAACAATTCCTTTTTTCATAATATTACTTATTTACGGTAGTACTTCTTGCTTTTATATACATATTTGATCTAATTATGATTAGATTGAAACTAAATATTATTTAGTGATATGTATATATTAGACAAAGACTTGATAATATATTTTATAATGTGCATTTAAGGAAATTAGGAGATTTGGAGGTAATCTTCATAACTATTAAACTTAGAAAGTTTATTTCTTGTTCTTCAACATCTAGACAAGTTCTAGGGTTTCTTCCTTTCTTATATTTTGGGCATTTTGATTTGGAGGATGGATTTGGAGGTCAAATGCATGTGTGAAGTTAGCTTGAATGATATTAGTGTAATATTAGTTCAATTTTATCATTTGATGACTTGTTACCATTCTAGAGTGTTATTACCACTCTTGTAACTCCTAGAATTATTCTTGCGTTCTTCATTTGTGGTGACTTTGGTTGGTGTAACTATTAATATGATTAATGTTGAGAAAATTAGATTTAAAGCATGAAAAATGATATTTTTGTTACCAAATCAGATCTGAAAAATCAGTGATTTTGGTGATGAAAAGTATGTTGTATGAATGTATTGGATGTGTTTTGGGCATTGGAAAAATTACCGGAAATTATTTCAGAGTTGAAAAAGGTGAAAAATGACTTTACCGGGTGCGTTTCGAGCTTACCGGGTGTCCACTGTCCAAACAGTGAATTGGTCACTGTTCAGGCAGCCCATGAACTGCCCAAGTACTATTGGGGATGACCTGGGTAGCCTGCATATGTATTGGTTGGTCAGTTCGGACAAAAACGTTTTTTATGCCACTTTGCGAAAAAACGATTTTCGTAAACGTTTCGCAGTGTTTCTAACTTATTTATGTCGTTATTTGATATCGAATAAATATGTTTGGGTGAAATATGAATGAATTATTCATATTGGATATTGAATAATTTATTCGGTAACTTTAAAAATTTTTAAGGTTAGGATTTCGCCCGAACCTCGCGCTTCCACTGCGCCCGCGCTAAAACCCCAATAAAAATGGTATCAGAGCAGGTCTGATCCTTCATACATTATATTTATCATGCTTGATATATGATATATAATCCAATTTTGATATTTACACATGCATGTAATTTAGATGTTTCTTAGTTAAATTATGTTTTCCCAGGTAGAATTGAACTGTTGAGAAATCGATCTATATTAAAATTTACATTTGATGTAGAGTAAAACCCTATTTAGGAATATCCCCGCTTAAATAAGGCATTAAAGTAACTAGTATTAGGAATACTTGTTTCTTGGTCTGCCTTGTCAGTACATGCAAATGATTTCCTGATGTTGTAGTTGTATCGTGCCAAAGCTGTACAGTTATGGCTGATGGTAGTTCATTTGCGCCGGTAGAACTTATATGATAAGAGATAAATTCAAGTGAAAGTGAAAATCATGAACGTGCCAAAGCTGTCAGGACTACATCGGTAGCTTGAGTTTGTCACTGACAAGTGAAGCCTTAATATGCCTCCTTGTGACCGTGCCAAAGCATTCATAACGAGAAACGATTAGGATCGAAATCAGGAGTCACAGTGAGTGTGATTGACAATGAGTTGTCTACCTGTGAATATACGTAGGCGAGAACGTGCCAAAGCTGTGAGTCGAAATATATTCATTGGGTCCACTTCTCACTATGGAATTCAATTTAATTATTGGATTCCCATTTTTCGTTGGGGATTACGGTATTATGTAAAGTAGTGGGAGGCACTACTAGGATAAAAATACATAACTAAGGCAGTGTGTAATATTATGAAAATTACCACTTATGTTTTCCTTATTCTATAGTGTTAATAGAACTAAACTTTTAATCCATTACATGCATATTTTATATATGTTTTCTAACTTCCCTTGTGGTTGCAGTTTTCTAGAATAAGTTCTAGATTATGAGTAGGCTTAGATATTATTAGATTAATCTAAACCATCGGGAACTGTTGTTCCGATTTTCTTTAAAAATCAAGATGGTTAGTGACTTAGTTACTAAGTCACATTATGTAATCTAAATAGATATCTATTTTAGGATATAATTCTCTATAGAGAATAGTTTCTTATGTAGTAAGAATTGACGTGAATTAGTTCATGTCTTGAGATTCTTGACTGGCATTAAGAAAACCCCATTAGGTATTTGTTTATCTGATAATGACGTTTCTTGGCTTTAGTGACCTTTAAAGGTAGTGTGTCTGACACAATTTGCTAATCATTTATTTGCAATTGTTGTGAATAGTTGAAGGCAAATTATAAAGCTAAAGAAAGGGGATGTGTATAATTATGTATTGAGAATATCGATTCTCACAAAACGACAACTATAGGTATTGGATACCAGATCTCTTGTCTAGTTATTTAAAATATTATTTAATAATTATTTTGATATTTGATATCAGAACTTGCAACTATTGGATAGTTACTTGTTCTTTATAAACAGTTGTTACATATTTTAATACGACTAGTAGTGTTATTGATATAAAGATAAAAATTAAGAAAAATATTCGGTTGAGTAAATAACTTAGAACAATGCTTTATGAGATTTTATCACTTAAACATTATATGCTTATTTTGTATGGTAAAGGTTGGTCTGATACGAGATCATACCACATATCCTTATCCATTTAATGAATATTGTATTTGGGAATGTGATTAAATCTCATTTAACCAATGATCGTCATTGGACCATAGATTTATTAAACTAATACATTGGATATATGTAGTTTAATGAATTATAAATTGCCTTGGATATTTTTCTTTACTTCGTAACTTAGTTAATGAATTATCATGACTTAGTTATGTGTTTCTAAAAGAACACATATTGAATGTCTTGAATGGTTCGAGAACATTCAATATATTTCTGATGAAACTCGAATAAAATATTTTGAATGGTTCAAAAATATTCGATTTGAAGATTTGAAAACTATATCCTTAAAATTCATCATGAG